>JACBWV010000172.1:183697-310997 GCA_013435795.1 Chlamydomonas sp. ICE-L | reverse complement strand
CGAGGATTTTCTATGATTGTCCGTGTTCAGCAGTTAGTTTAAATAGCGCCAAATTGGGTTTTCCCGGATCCTCTTCCGTATTCCCAAGCCGTGTTCCCTGGCTCCGCGGGAAAATCCCTGTCTCCCCGCCTTCCCTCACCCACTCTCTTACCACCTTCGTGTTTTCCGGCTCCTTTTAATACGTACTTGCTTTTCTTCCTCCCTGGCTGTTGTTGATTTAGTTGTTCCTGCCCATTCAGGTTGTTGAGTTAGTTATGAACTCCATGAAGGTTGTTATGACTCCATGGAGGTTGTTGAGTTATTTATGACTCCATGAAGGTTGTTGAGTTAGTTGTGGACTCCATGAAGGTTGTTGAGGTTTTAACATTTAAACCGCACTGCAGGGGTATTTGCTGGATCAAGTCTGCTACAAGGTGGCAAGTTCAGATTTTGCGCCTCAATGAACAAACTACTACATATATTGGCCGCTACACTGATGAAGTAGAGGCCGCACTAGCATATGATGCCGCCGCCATTGCTCTAGGGTAAGTCCCTCCCCCCTCTCTCCCCCCTCCTTGTCCTACATTGAACTCCCCCCCCCTCTCTCTCTCCTCTCTCTCTTCTCCTCTCTCGCTCGTCTCTCTCCCTCTCCCTCTCTCTCATTCCGGCCTCTCCGTCGGGAGTCGGTCTCTCTCTCTCTCTCCCTCCTTGTCCCCAACACTGCTCAGTGGAAACTCCCATCCCCCAATCTCCCATCTCTCCCCCTCCTCGTCCCACATTGGAAAGTCACTCCCCACCATGCAATTGTCGGCCATGTTACTAGATCCAAATGGATACGATGATAGTAGTTGTTATTGCTGCTACTGCCTAAGACGGCAAGCAGCCATAAGGCTGAAGCCTTGCAAAAATACATACCGTTCTTAAACCTGCTTCAAATTAAATTAAATATCCAAAGGAACAAATGTGTGAAGATGCCTCTTGATTGTTATATTAAGGTGAGCAACATTATCTTTTATCCTATCAGTTTCTAGTAAGCCTATCGAGATACCAATTCAATACAAGCTACCTTGACAAATCCAGGATTGTTCACGATTTTTTGGTTTCCATTTCACTGAGTGTTCTTAAATAATCAGCCCTTCCTGATGATTTGCCGACGTTGGGCAGGCTCCTTAAGCCTACCCGGCCACCCCTGGACTGTTATACATACACAGACGCACACACACACACATTTTCCGCATCCAGGAAAATGGATGGCCTTAATTTACCAGAGAAGGCGTCGGAGGCCAAGATCACTGACGCGCTGCTCCTCAAGCTGTTCAAGACCTCTGACAGGGACAAAGTCAAGAAGATTGTTGAGCAACATCAAAAAGAGAAGGGCAATGCGATGAGCAAAGAATGGAAGGCCCTCCTCAAGAGGAAGTTAAATCATATGCCTGAGGTGGGAGATTGCAGGGGGGTTATGGCTTGGATTAGGGTGTTAGTTGATGTCAGTAGGGGGTAGTGTGTGTGGGTGGGTGGGTGGGTGGGTGGGTCTGGTTTTGGCTACGCAGAGCAGCTTCTAGAACTAGGAGCCTTGATATGAGAAGTAATTTACCGCATCTGCTATGTCAACTAGAGTATACCACATATTGTTTGAATTGTGACTTACGACCTGGCAAAAGTATCCCACATCTCAACATCTGCTTTGCATGCCGGAGTATACCACATAATGTTTGAATTGTGACTTAACGCCCTGGCATAAGTATCCCACATCTGCTATGCATACCAGAGTACACCACATAATGTTTGAATTGTGACTTAACGCCCTGGTAAAAGTATCCCACGTGTGCTCTGCATACCAAAGTAAACCACATAATGTTCGAATTGTGACTAACGCCCTGGCATAAGTGTCCCACACCTGCTATGCATACTAGGTAATGTAATGATAACGCCTGGTGGGGCGTGGTGTTAAGGGAGCCTGTTATATGCGGGTGGGGAGCGGTCTCCTACCTCAACTGGACAAGCTACCATCGCGGTTGACAACGACCTGCAATACCAAGAGTGACCGAAGGGGGAGTCGAACCCCCGACTCTTCGTTCTCAAAGTGATTTAGTCTACCACTAGACCAATGTATATCACTGAAAGAGGCCTATGCATACTAGAGTATACTGCATAATGTTTGAATTGTGACTAACACCTTGACAAAAATGTACACGAGACGGCGTGGGTAGTTGCTTCCCCCCAGCCCCAGCCCACCCGCCCGTTTAGAGGGACTACAGGCTGGCAGTGCGTGTGAATGTCACGTTTTGAACGTCACTCATTGGCGTCAACTCCCTGCCATTAGTGCCCCAAGGCTATTGTCGTACTGCATAGATACGGATACGAGTGGTTTCACACCTGTGTGGCCACACCCAATGCCACAGGTGGATGCTCAGAACCATGGCTACAAATTCGTGGCGTACGAATCAGGCCGCAACGGTACGGAGCATATAAGGCCGTATCGGGGCCAGGTCCACCTCAACCCAAAGGAGCAAGCTGGGCTACCAGAGAGTCTCCGGGCTGGTCCTTCCAAGGATAATAGACAGGTAACATGATGCTGGTAATCTCTGGTGTAAGACTAGATAGGATGATGACACATCTGATAGCTTGATGCTGATGAGTACTACGCTACTAATTACTATACTTTTGAGGGTTCCGACTTTTTCTTTAAGTAAACTTGATACATGATATGATTGTACAGTGATTGTATGATTAAATTACTAGTGCAGTGCTTGTGTGGCTGGGGGGTGGTTTAGTTACAGAACATGTTACCCCTCCCCCCCCACCACCACCACCACCACCACCACCACCGCTCATGCCACATACAATCAGAATAATTTACTGCTGCAACCCGGCTGCAACTGAAAATGCTGACAGAACTCCCCCTCCCTACCGTCCTCCCCCCTCTCGCCTCGCCATCGACGACCCTCCCACCCCCGTCTCGACCCCTCCCCCCTCCACCCCACCCCCACCCCTCCTCCCCCCCTCCCCCATGCACCTCCCCCACCACAACACGAATAATCCCCTCACTTCTCCCCCCCCTCCCCCTCCCCGCCCCTCCCCCCCACACTTCTTTCCCCTCCTCCCCCATCCCTCCCCCGCCCCCGGCTTTCCCTCCCCCCTCCCACTCCTCCCAATCACCCTTTCTCCACCCCCCCCCCCTCAGGGGTCATCCCTTTCCCCTGTCCCTCCGCTCCCTTCCTTCCTCGGCCCTCCCTCGCCTGTCCCGCCCAACCTACACCCCCCATACCCTCCCCCCCCTACGTTATCTCCCTCCCATCTTCCCCGCCACTTTAGCTGTGGGCTTTGCTCATGCCTAAAGATGAATATGGCAAATAGCAGCCAGAACTCGTAGCCGTTCGCAAATGTTCCGGACCCTCAGAGAACTCACTTCTTTTTCAATCGCTAGGCTACTTACCGGCAGCTATTGAATGGTTCCTTGCATGCAGTTACCCAGTTGGGTGTGCAAGCAGTTGTTTTGACCAGCAGGGGCCTTCATTCAGCCACTTTTGTCACACTCTCGCAGTAGCAATGCGCTCAGCAACATAATTCTTTGTGAAAGGAAGAAAGATAATGTAGAGATGTTGGGAGCATTGTAAGGGGAAGAGAACACACCAAGACAGAAGGGCGATGGAAGTCTCAAGAAAGTCAAATAATTCCCAATTACACCACCAACCACGCCATCAACCACGACGAAGTCAATGCGATGGCAGGGTGATGGCGAACAAAATGCACATGTGTGAGACGGATTGAGGAAACGTTTGCAGGCGGAGAAATGCAGCTGGTTGTTTGGACCTCCGGCCGTCCTGCTGGATGTAATGGTTAGGAGGACACGAAGACCACTTTTTTTGGCGGAGCCCCCTCTTCAAGGGGGTGGGAACCCCCATGTTTACCCATTTGTCCGTCTGTCCGACCAAACAACTTGAAGCCCGACACGTCAGCCAACGGTCGCGTAGCTAACTCGCTTCGGTCAGCTCCATCGTTGCCACCTTTCGTTCCGTTGCCAACACACTCCGCCAATTTTCCGCCTTGCTTGCGACGCTGCATAGGACTTGTTTTTAATCAGTTGGCCGGCTAGATGGAATGTATGGGGGAGCGTTAGGCGAATACCAAATTGTATACACCCTATTCTTTTCACCCTTGACCAGAGAACGATGATAGCAACCTTCAAAACACTCCAGTGACCTGAATCAGTGTGTTTCAGAGTCAGATAAACAAAATTCTGAGGACAGTAACCCCCAAGGGGATTCACCCACATTGCCTCACATTTATACAAGTATTCAAGTTCTACCTGAATGCCATGAAATTGTTGTACTTGTGCAATTTCTGTTGCGCAGAAAATCGCCACAAATAGCTTCGAGACTGCTACGGCTCAACACCGGGGATATTCACACAAATTGCCTCATATATACACGATAATATTAGTTCTACCCGATTTACATGATTATTATCAGTTTTTCAATTTCTGTTGTGCAGAAAATCACCACAAATAGCTTCGAGACTGCTGAGGAAGCTGCCAAGGCCGTGGACAGGTGGGTGCCTGCACTACTCATCTTTCCTGCTACGGCTCAGGGGCGGGGTTAAGATGCTGCCCAGAAGCTGCTACACGTAGCCCGAAATGAAAGCATCGATGTTGGCTTGCGTGTTGGCATACCGTGTTCTGTTTCCTCCTTCCCCCCTCCCCTTGCGGCGCCTTCCAACCCCTTGCCCTCCTGCCACCACTCCCAACCACCACCCTGACTCCCCTGTCCCTGCTAGGTTGTTGCACAAGATCGGGCGACACAGTTTCATCAACTTCCCTCTCTCAGAGGAGGAGATGGCTGAGCTAGACAGCATCACGTTGGAGGAGCTCGTTGTAAGCTTCAGGCATGCAGGCAGGACGGCCTCCCAACCTGTGCGGGGAACTAGTGTATACAGGTATGTAGGTGGTGTGTGTGGTGGAGGGGTTGGACGATTAGATGGAGGGAATGGGATAGAGTTGTTTTGATACCAATCTGTGTACACCCTACACCCTACACCCTACACCCTATTCACTTAGCATGAGCACGATGCTGGCAACCTTCATAACACTCCAGTGACCAGAATCAATGTTTTCAGTATCCTTCGGAGATGGATTGAGTGGAAAGAAGGTGCTTTTCCCCCCAACCCCCCCCCCCCCCCCCCCCCCCCCCCCCCTCCCCCCCCTGTCCTCACCCTTACCCCCCTACCCCCACCCCCACCCCCCACCACCCCCCATACGCACCCTCCCCCCTCCCCCCCACCCCCCACCCCCCCCCTTTCCCTCACCCTTACCCCCCTTGCCCCCCCCCCCCACAGCACACCCTCCCCCATCCCCCCCACCCACACAACCCCACCACACACCCCCTGTGCCTCACCCTTACCCCCTACCCCCCCACCCCCACCCCCCCCACACACACGCACCCTCCCCCCTCCCCCCCCCACCCACCCCCCCAAACACACACACAGCCCTCCCCCCTCTTCCTACAGTGAAGCACGAGTGGTGATTCTGGCCACAACGATGTGGCCACCCACATTGCAGCTTGTTGACTCTTTGTCATTTCAACCGTACTGCAGGGGTGTTGGCTGGGACAAAGCTAAAGGGAGATGGCTTGTTAGCATTTGGCGCCTCAATGAACCGAAGCCAACATTTATTGGCCGCTACACTGATGAAGTAGAGGCCGCCCTAGCATATGATACCGCCGCCATTGCTCTAGGGTAGGTTGCTCCCTCCTCTCTCCCCCCTCCCTGTCCTCCATTGAACTCCCTCCTCCCTCCCTCTCCCCCTCTCTCTTCCTCTTTCTTGTCCCACAATGCTCTGGGGTAATTCCCTCTCTCCTCTCTCTGCCCTCCCTGTCCTCCATTGAACTCCCTCCTCCCTCCGTCTCCCCCTCTCTCTCCCTCCTATTTGTCCCCCATTGTTCCAGGGCAATTCCCTCTCTCCTCTCTCCCCCCTCCCTGTCTTCCATTGAACTCCCTCCTCCCTCCCTCTCCCCGTCTCTCTCCCTCCGTCTTGTCCCACAATGCTCTAGGGTAGCTTCCTCCCCCAATCCCCCATCTCTACCCACTCCTCGTCCTACATTGAAGTTGCTACCACCTTGAAGTGTTGCCATGTACTAGATTCAAATGGATATTAATATCTTTATTGTTACTGCTACTGCCAAAGACTACGAGCAGTCCTCAGGCTGAAGCCTTGCAAAAACTCGAACTGGTGGTGGTGTATGTGTGTGTGTGCGTGTGTTTGGGGGGGGGGGGGGGGGGGGGGGGGGGGGGGGGGGGGGCAAGAATAAAGCTCTCATACCGCATCATCGCTGTTGTTTCAGGCTGAAGCCTTGCAAAAAACTCGAACTGGTGGTGGTGTATGTGTTGTGTGTGTGCGTGTGTTTGGGGGGGGGGGGGGGGGGGGGGGGGGGGGGGGGGGGGGGGGGCAAGAATAAAGCTCTCAGACCGCATCATCGCTGTTGTTTCAGGCTGAAGCCTTGCAAAAAACTCGAACTGGTGGTGGTGTATGTGTGTGTGTGTGTGTGTGCGTGTGTTTGGGGGGGGGGGGGGGGGGGGGGGGGGGGGGGGGGGACAAGAATAAAGCTCTCAGACCGCATCATCGCTGTTGTTTCAGGCTGAAGCCTTCCAAAAATACATACTTAAACCCGAGGGGGGGGGGGGGGGGGGGAATAAGTTCTCAGACCGCATCATCGGTAGTTGTTGTTTTCACCCAATTGCCCCCCCCACCCCCACCCCCCACACACACACACCGCCCCAGCCACACGTTGAGACCTCATACCTGGTCACCCAGGCAGTAATACGTACTGAAAGGGGGGTCCATTAGGAGCACTGAAAGGGGGGTCCATTAGCATAAGCTCGTCAAGGTTTATCCAGCGTACAGCCAAAATAAAAGTAAAGATTACGCCTGGTGGGGCGTGTTATTAAGGGAGCCCCGTCTTACGGCGGTAGGGAACGGGCTGCTACTTTACCTGGACAAAGCTACCATGGCGGTTGACAGCGACCGCAGACACTAAGGCGCACCCGTAGGGATTCGAACCCGGCACCTTCCTTGTTCTAGGAGCTCTGCCACTGAGCCATTTGTCGAACGGGAATACAGCCAAAACACACTACTGCCAAAGGCAGTGAGCAGCCTTAAGGCTGAGGCCATGCAAATATACATACTTACATACTTACATACTTACATACTTACATACAAATGTACAAATAAGGCCATGAAAATATACACACATACATACTTACATACTTACTTACAAATGTACAAATAAGGCCATGCAAATATACATACTTACATACTTAAGGCCATGCAAATATACATACTTCAACCCAGCTTCAACCTAATTAAAATCAAAATTAAATAAATACCGGTATACATGTTTTGTGTGTGGAGATGCCTCTTTTGGCCTGGCATTCTCGAGAATTCTCGACGTACGAAGTACGAAACGTTTTTCCAGTTCATCCCTGAATTGCTATAAGACTGAAGCCATGCAAAAGTACACACTTGAACCTGCTTAAATTGAAATTGAATTGCATTAAAATAAATATTTGTGTGTGGAGATGCCTCTTGATTGTTCTATTGAGGTGAGCAACAGAACCTTTCATCCCATCAGTTCCCTTTAAGGCTATCAATTGTAGCAAAAAATTGAATGCAAGCTACCTTAACGCATCCAGGATTGTTTGCGATTTGTTGGTGTCCAGTTCATAGAGTGTTCTTATAATCAGCCACTTCTGATGATTTGCCGAGGTTGGACAGGCTCCTTAACCCTATCTGGCCACACATGGACTGTTAGATACACACACGCACACACACACACACACACACACACATTTCGCATCCAGGAAAACAGATGGTCTGAATTTTCCAGAGAGGGTGTCGGAGGCCAAGCTCTCTGATGCGCTGCTCCTCAAGCTGTTCAAGACCACTAACAGGGACAAGGTCAAGGAGATCGTTGAGCAACATCAAAAAGAGAAGGGCACTGCAAATAGCAAAGAATGGACAGCCCCCCTCAAGAAGGAATTGAATCCAATGCCTGAGGTGGGAGATTAGAGGGGGGTTATGGCTTGGATTGGAGTTTGAGTTTGGATTTGGGGGGGGGGGGGGGGGGGGGGATTGGGGGAGTTAGGGGGAGGGCTTCTCGTTTCCACAGAAGGGCCATGTAATAAGTGAAGAAAGGAAAGCCCTTCTCAAGGTGGAATTGAACCCAATGCCTGAGGTGGGAGATTAGAGGGGGGTTATGGTTGATGTTAGTAGTGGGTAGTGTGTGTGCGTGTGTGGGTGGGTTGGTGGGTGGGTGGGGGGTCTGGTTTTGGCTACGCAGAGCAGGTTATGGCTTGGATTGGAGTTTGAGTGGGGGACGGGTTATGGCTTGGATTGGAGTTTGATTTGGGGATAGGTTATGGCTTGGCTTGGAGTTTGATTTGGGGATGGGTTATGGCCTGGCTTGGAGTTTGAGTTGGGGATGGGTTATGGCTTGGCTTGGAGTTTGAGTTGGGGATGGGTTATGGCTTGGCTTGGAGTTTGAGTTGGGGAAGGGTTATGGCTTGGCTTGGAGTTTGAGTTGGGGATAGGCTATGGGTTGGGGTTGGATTGGGGTGGGTGAGACGAGGGCTTCTCGTTTTGGCTACGCATAGCAGGGTCTAGAAATATAAGTCGTGAAAAGAGAAGTAATTCCCTACTTCCGCTGTGCATACCAGAGTATACCACGTAATGTCTGTATTGTAGATGATTAGTATTCTTAGTATGATTAGTATTAGTATTATTGTTATCAGTATACGTATACGTATTAGTATTATTGTTAACAGTATACGTATAAGTATTATTATTATTGTTATCAGTATACGTATTAGTATTAGTATTTAGTAGGGTAGCCTGTGTGGCCGTTGGCCACCCCCCACCCTGGTCCTGGGACACGGTCTGGCCTGGATTATAAAACAGGTAATGCCCTTGTATGTACCCCCCCACCCCCCCCCCCCCCCCCCCCCCCCACACACACACACACACACACACACTCCCACACACCCACTCCCCCCCCCACACACACACTTATTTTCCCTTGCACACCACCCTCGCTCAGCGCTCCCCTCCCTCTTCCCCCGCACCCACACTGAGAGGATATATGGGTACGTCGTTAAGTGCCTAGATAAGCCCTGTTATATTGAGGTGTAGGCCCTATCTTACCCTGGTACCAAGATAGAGTTGCGGCTACTCGGTAACTAGTCGGTAGTTACTTGGTCGTTAAGATCTGCGACATCCTCGCCGCCTAGTGGCTCGTGGTGGGTCTTGTTAGATCCCACAAACATACTTGAAGCTTCTACTTTGCGGGCATTACCCAGTTGGGCGTGACAGCTTAGCTGTTGACCTCTAAGCGTCTTCCATTGAATACGTCAAGTCGCACTTGTTGCCTTACACCAATACCCCCACCACCACTCCCACCACCACCACCACCACCACCACCATACACACACCAACAACACCTACCTTTCTCGTGGCATGGTCCACCAATTTCTTGCTCGCCAGGTCGCTTGCCTCACACTCCCTAACTCACGCACTCGCTATCACGAGATTCACATCAACAGATGTATCCATGCCCCCTTGCACCCACCAACACACACACACACACTCCTTCCTCGGTTCCTCCTCCCCACCACCCCCACCCCACCCCATCACCAGCGCACCCTCCAACACTCACATTCTCCCCAAATTCCCTGCCCTCTTAACTGAGCACGAAAATAAAAAAGACAAACGCGATATAGAGCCTAACTCTTGTCATGCACTCGCTTTCACGAGATTCGCATCAACAGATGTCTCCATGCCCCCTTGCATCCCTCAACACACACACACTCCTCCCTCGGTTCCTCCCCCCCCCCCCCCCCCAACACACCCCCAACACACACCCAACACACACCCACACCCACCAGCGCACCCTCCAATACTCACATTCTCCCCCAATTCCCTGCCCTTTCAACTGTGCACGAAAGACAAAAACTAGAGCAGGCTTGTATTGAACCCACCAGGTGCTATCCACGACGACCTGCAGACCCGAGCACGGATTCCAACCATTATGAGAATATGTGTATTGAACCCACCAGATGCTATCCACGACGACCTGCGGACCCGAGCACGGATTCCAACCATTATGAGAATATCGAATCACGCACTGGCTATCACCAGATTCGCATCAGCAGATGTCTCGATGCATTGGGAGCTTGTTCTTCACGCTTATTTGCCCAGTCGGGCCAGTGGTGTTGACCGGAAATCTATTTATCACCGCTGGAAGCTATCATTGAGCAAGATTCGAGTAGCAGGTGCAACTGCTTCTGCTACTGTTGGACAAAGTCAAAAGTCACTGCAAATCCTGTTGCTACTTGCACAAGTCAAAGTCGAGTAAGATCCTCCTTGGAGTCACGCACTTGCTATCACGTGATTCGCATCAACAGATGTCTTGGTGCATTGGGAAGAGGTTGCAGACATCGGATGACTGGTGCAAGGGCCGGAAAGCTCAGCTAGAAGGAATGGCCACTAAGGGCTCGAGAAATTCAAATAACAGGCAATAACATTGCGAAGGCAATGCAATGGTGGGGAGAGATGGCGCGTCCAGTGCGCATGCGCGAGCCAAATGGTTGCAACGCTCTTATTTCAGCCGGGGAGGCGCTGCTGGTATTTTTTAAATGTACGCTCGTAGAGGATTCTGTTAAGACGGTTAGCGGTCGATCGATGACACTTGATATTGGTTTCGGAGCGTGACACCCCCTCCTCCGCCGCGTATTTCTCTCTCTCTCTCTCTATATATATATATATATAGAGAGAGAGAGAGAGAGAGAGAGAGAGAGAGAGAGAGAGAGACATAGATATATATATATATATATACTGGACACCCCCTCCTCCGCCGCGTATTTCTCTCTCTATATATATGTATGTATATGTATGTAAAAATACATTGATTTCTGTGAATAGTTCGCGAACTTTTCGTTGGTGTGTAGGGGGGCGGGTCCCCCGGACAATTGCACTACTTTACGGATTTTCTGGCAGTTCCACATGGTACGCCACGCCGACGTACTAATATACGCGGGGCAGGGTGTACACGGACTCCTGCCAAGGTCCAATAAATTCTCATCGCGGATTCGTTTTTCCTCCAGCGATCCTACACTGAACGCTCGTCATTTTCAGGAGCGCTTATTCATTCTGAGCGATTGCAATTGTTTCGCTGTCGTGGTCTGCTTTTGGCACCATGCCTAACAAAAAATCCTCTGAGTTTGTTCGATATCCCGCTATCTGAAGCAAATATGGCGCTAAGGCTGATCGTATACCTACTGCCACCATGCTACACCACCATGACAGAAGAGCAGAAACCAGAGCCAGTCAGCGCGCTAAGCGAGCTCTTCAGACCGATGAGGAGAGGGGCCATGAAAACCAGCGTCGACGTTTAGCCTATGCCACCGTGGGGGATGTAATGCCTGCAGATGAACGCCAGGCAGCTAACCAAGCCAGGCGCGAAGCCTACGCTACCATGGGGCCTGCAATGCCTGCAAATGAACGCCAGGCAGCTAACCAAACCAGGCGCGAAGCCTATGCTGCCCGGCAAGCTGCGCAGGCTGCAGCTCATGCTGTCAGGCAGGCTGCGCTGGCTCAAGCAAATGCTGCATAGGATCTGACCGGACGGAAATCGAAGTTTTATACCATAGAATCGGGAAACATGTCCCTGTGCAGTATGCTGTACCAAGGGCGCGGCAGAGTTGGCTGAAAGAGTTATTTTGAGGTCAAAGCGACAGATTCCCAGCCCAACTGCATGTAATGAAGATGCGGCAGTTAAGTCGTATTGCGGTTGCGCGAGCCCAGTGTTCTCCGCGGGATTCAATCGTTCACAAGTTTTCGGTGGATTGGATCTGCTTGGTTAAATCACCCACAGGTCTGCCTTTTGTCCCCCCTTAGTCTTCTTCACGATCAAATCTCGCAGCTAAAGCGGCATGGAAGCGGTAGGGAGAAGAAGGGAAGACTGATGAGTGTGTTTGTTTTTGTGGGGGTGGGGCCTTGGGGGTGGGCAGGGGGGAGGAGGGAGAGATGGGGAGCAGGGGATGTGTGTGTGTTGTGGTGGTTGTGTGTGTGTGTGGTGGTGGTGGGGGGGGGGGGGGGGGGGGGGGGGGGAGGGGGACACATGGAGAGAGGGGAGGGTGGATTGGAAGTAAGGGAGAAAGGTTGGAGACAGAAAAGAGGGAGGAGGCATGAAGGAGGGGAAAAGAGGGAAAGGCAAAGAAAAAGGGGAGGAGGGACTGAGGGAGGAGTGCGTGTGCAAGGGGGCGTGGAGGGTTGACGTGAGGCTCGGGGCATTTTGCTATACATGCCTCCAGTTTTTGTGTGGAAAATGCAAGAGAAGGTCATGCGCACACCGGAAATGTCGAGTATATAAATGTAAATGTTCATCAGGTTTTGTGCAGAAATTACGAGCCTAAATTGCCCTTATGCAGGTTTGTATGGGTGGGAGGGGAGGGCGGTGGCCACTGGCCATACGGGCTACCATACTAGTATATATATATATATATATATATATATATATATATATATATATATATATACACACATTCATATAGCCCCAAGCCTGCCCCCAACCAACATTTCCTAACCTGTGAGTAGGACCCTGAGTTCAGTGGCAGTGAGGTAGGAAGGAGAAGGAAGAAGCCTGCCCCAAGAATTTCGAAGAAGAAGGCAAACATGAGTGAGAGTAGTGAGGAAGACACTGATGATGAGGAGGGGGAGCTGCCCATGCATGATAATGTGAATGTGTATAATGTGGACATTGGTGTCAATGGTGACAATGAGGAAGCTATCCAGGAGGAGGAGGGCACTGACGATGTGCAGGGCCAGGGTCTAGCTGCTGCCAGCAGTCACCAGGATGGTCCAGTGACTAGGAAGAGGAGAAGGGAGAGGAGGGGTGAAGGAATGAGTGGGGAATCAGATGCCGATCCCCCTCAGAGAGTACATGCTGGGAGTAGGGGTCCTGGTGGGGTTGAGGACCCCCTGGTGGTTAGAGACCCTCTGGTTATTGGTGATCAGCAGCAGCAGATACTGTATACTGGTGGGCTGGGGGCTCCTGCGGATCTGCAAAGCGCTGTGGTAGTAAAGCAGGAGACAGACTGTCTGGAGCAAGCTGGTGGGTCTCTTCCTGGCCTTGTGTTCCCTGCCCAGGCATCTATGTTCCCCGCTCAGGCTCCTGGATTATCTTCCCAGGAGCTTGCCTTATCCCTCCCTACAAGCATGGACACCCAGCTTGGCCCTAGAATCCGAATCCTTAGTTCCCGCACCCTCAGCTACCCCAGGCGGTGACCAAACCCGACCCTGATTCAGTTGATCAGATATCATATGCCACAGGGTGTGATGTGGCATGTGACAACATAACAGCACCATTGGATGCTCGGTTGGTCATAACACTCATCAGGGTGTGGGTGTAAGCTACACGTAGCTGGCCGGCCTTATGTCGCTGGCTGTAGACTTGTCTGACAAAGCTTCACAAGTGGGTGCTTAGTTATCTCGCAATACTCATCAGGGTGTGGGTGCAAGCCACACACAGCTGACTGGTCTGATGCCTGTAGACGTTATTGACATGGCTTCACCCGTGCGGGGCCGTATGACTGAGTTGGGAGCAGCAGTGGACCCTCTGCTGACTGACCAGATACAGCAGGGCGAGGCCAGTAGTGAGACCCACATGGCAACAATATCGGTTACTTCTGAATGATGGCAAGGTCGAAGGCTCAAAGGTCATGTATCCACATTCAGTACAGCAGTGCAGTACAATACAGTGCTTTAGTGCACAGTTCAGAGTTGTTAAGATTTGTTTTGAAGACAGGCCAGTACAGTATAAGCCTATAGAGATTTTGTATAATGAAATCCCAGGATTGGTTTGGATTGTTACATGTTTTTTCAGCTAACGCTGGGCTGCTCACCGTTCTCCAATTCCAAGTCCCCCCGTGTGATACCTACAGAAACCAGGGAGCATTGTAAGCGGATTAGACAGTTTAAAGGCTCGTCTCCGAAATCCTAGAAGGCCCAACAATCAAATTATACCACAACTCAGATCCTCCGTCGTATTCTTCGTGCTTACGATTCGTTGGGGACCAGTTCAAGCAGTGTTTGTTTCAGCAAGCCCCTCCTGATCATCTAGATTGTATCATAATTTCCGAGGTTGAGCAGGTCCGTTTAGCCAATGTGGCCAATTTGTAACAAACGTACATCCATTCGACCAGGGGAAAGTATATTTTATTTATTTGAGTTCTTTTGGGGAGGGTTAGTTACAGAACGTGTTATACCTTTGCCTTTTTCTCCGGAGCAACTGTATAGCAAGTCTGGGCTATAAATATCCCAGGGTTTTCTTTTCTTGTAACCAATATCACAAAGCGATTAATCCTGGCCTGCTCGGCCCTTTCACTGTCTCCGATCAACAGTTTAGGGGCCGATCACGCAGTGGTTAGCGTTTCAGCAGGGCTGTGTTGAAGTCGGGCACTTCGCCTAGAACGGGTGCTGAAGTGTGCTAAAGTGGCCCGCTTTACTAGGTCAAAAGCATGGGTATCCTTCAGCTTATTCCAGAAGGGCGATCCAGGATTCTCCAGGAAGTTCGAGAAAATTAATTAAAGAATGGTCACCGCCCTCAATGTACAAGAGACTGACGGTTGCAGATGAGGGGGGCAGTACCACGGGCTCGCTGCCCTTAAACAGCAATAATTAAGGTTTTCTGGCCTTGTTTCTCAAATGTGTAAACTTCTCTTAGATGTCTAAAACTTGTGGCAACAAAGAAAATCGTTTTATCGGCCGTATCGTGTAACGGGGCGACGCTATTAAACAGCAATAATTAATGTTTTCTGGCCTTGTTTCTTGCATGTGTGGACATTTCTTAGATTTCTAAAACTTGTGAAAAATTAGACAACCGTGTTATCGGCCGTATCGTGTAACGGGGGGTCGGTAAGACAGGCTCACTGTACTAGTCAAGCCGACAAGAAGAAAGATTACTAGAGGCTCATGTCCTAGCAGTGAAACAATACTGCCCTGAAGTCGGGGACTCGAGAAACCACCCGCCGTCCGGCAGCGGGGCTCGATCTCGACAACGCACACATCACACGGCCAACCCAATGCCCAACAAAACCACGCTACAGGCATCTACGCACAACTCCGAACCCACGAAAAATACCCAAAGCCAGCTGATCGGGGCGGTCATTCTAGTTCCGGGGCGGAGATTGTCAGTCTGCGACCTCTGGTTCACCCAGACGCAAACGATGCCCAGAACTGCGCTTTTAACGATGACCAAAACACGGTAAATTTGCGAATAGCAAATAGTTAATCAGTTAAGATTGCAAGGCTCAACAGAAGAACAAACGCTCGGAGTGCAGGATGGCATCGACATGCACTGAGCCATGGAGGACGCGACCTGTTGCAAAACGTTATATAATCAAATTTGTAGAAGAAAAAACTTTGCGCTGGCAAGAGTTGAAAATAACTCCAGACTAGAGGTTTAACACTTGTATCGATACCGCAAACCTGCCGCACGGCTTGTGTCCTCCCCCACCCAGAGCCCCCACCCACCAGCCAGCGCCAGTGGACGTCGTATATTCGCAAGAGTTGACGATATGCAGGACATTCGCAAGCTTGCAGGATTTTCAAGATACGCTTTAAGAGACAGTGGGGCTGATGATCTGTCGCGCTCGAGGCCGACAGCTTCTCTTGCGAGCTCGCGTTTGAGCTCCATTTGTGAGCCATGTGCGATTTAAGAGGAGTAACCTAAGCGGGGGCTAATTGATGTGGGGGCTACCTCCCCCCTACCGCTTCAGTGGGTTGGTTGCATCTCAGGACGCAGGCTTTGAAATTTGTTGCGGTGTGGGACACAGGCTGTAGAATTGATTGCGACTCAGGACGCAGATCAGGGGGTCCCGAAAACCCCTGGCAGGCAGGCGAGCCACGATACCAGGCACTGAATGCACTGCCAGCCATTGCATGTGGGTGCATGTATGTGGCTGTCGAAGCTGCCTAGGCGTAGGATGGTTTCTCTGCAATAACACTGGGTCTTGGAAACCGTATATAGCCTGCAAACGCGCTGACTTGGCACAATCCCCATCAAATTATAAATTAACCCACTCCCACATCAATATGTCCATGAAGCTCGTAAACAACTCCGTTGCCCGCCGTGGCGTGTCCTGCAAGGCATCTTCGTCCGGAAAGGGCGTCGAGCCCAGGACCTGTAAGTTTGTCCGTATCCGTTTTACCGCTATATGATGGATCCACCCTGCCAGTTACGTCGGCCTGATTCAACGCGCGTACACCCAATTACCCGTATCGATTTCCCATAGTTTCAGCGTCATGATTAACTATACTTAGAGCCTCCCAGAGAAGCCTACACATCGTTGCCATGTTCGATCTGCTGATGGAATTGTGTTGTGGTAACCATGCGGTTATTGTTGCGTCCCAGACCGAACTAGATGAAATAGTCCGCACCCCGATGTTTCCGATCGCCGACCGCTGTGCTGCCCACCTCCTCACCTCGAAACCTACTCGAACTTGTCTTTCTGCTAAAGTTCCTTGCAATCGTTACCTTCGGTAGCTGTTCAGAAGCTAATCTGATCTTTCTACTCACCTTTCCTTGCAGACCTGAAGACCCTGCCAGGCATCTCTGCCCCCTTCCCTGATGTGTTCGACCCTGCTGGTCTTGTCGACACCGCCTCTGTCGCTGACATCCGCAGGTATGTGCTTGTTACAAAAGATACGGAAGTGGTATTTATGGTCTCCCCCTCGTTCGTGTTGTTTCACTTCTATTTTCAACAATTTATTGTAAGCCTGTGGAGGATCTAAGCACATGACCTAGGCAATCCTCTGTGTGGCAACCTCTCTCATCCCTCTGTGTGGCTACCTCTCTCATCCCTCGTCCCTGTCAGTCTGGACACTAACTCAGGATAAGTTAGGAGTGGTGTGACAAGTGAAATGATCCAGAAATGAAGCAGATTTGTGAAGATTTGAATCGTTATGCGCAAGTGGTGTATGCATGCTATTGCTGAGCAGTGCTTGCTGCTGTCAGTTCTCCTCATGTGTATAAGACAGAAGTGGTTAGTGTATCAGGGTGATTCATTTGTATGACCGATGTGTGGAGAGCTTATAATTTCTGTCACTGTTACTGCAGGTGGCGTGAGTCTGAGCTTGTCCACGGCCGCGTGGCCATGCTTGCTTCCGTGGGTTACCTTATTGGAGAGCAGGTGGAGAACATCGATGCTTTCACCCTGTTTGAGGGCAAGATCACTGGTGAGACAGCAAATTTGATCGATGTATGAATGTGATGCATGTGTGTGCAGCAGCCCAGTTGTAGTTGTAATAGACGAAGCATATATGAATTTATGAGAGTGTGGGAGGGGCAACTCAATGCATCATTGGAAATTGCCCATCAAACCTGAGCATTGTTGCACACACAGTACGTCTTGGCCACAAAAAAAACATGGATTGATGTACGTCAGACTAGTCATTAGTTGGTACCTGCAATCAATAAGGGGTCGACAATTATGCTCTTGCTGATAACTCGATTAGTATGTGCCCCCATCACTGATATTATTTTGCGGCTGAGCGCACGAAGTTTGAACCACTCTTACCTGGTTATGTCTTGCTAAATTATGCAACAATTACTGGCTCTCTGGGAGGTGCTTGCTAATTACTAAGGGGGCCCACTTGGATTTTTAATCAGAGTTCATGCAGGAAATAGTGAGGGGGGAGCCGGTGGCAAGTACAGGCCCTCTGAGTGGTACTTGACTGATGGGTAAGCTCTCACCTTTAACAGTGGGGTGGTACTAGGGAACTCAAGAGGGGGCAAGCAAGTGGCCTCCTGAGGGGGCCCATTTTCTTGCAACTCTATTCTAATGGGCCCCTAAAAGCAAATCTCTGAAAGCAATGGACGCCGGAGCCAATTGATTGCCAGGAAATATTGAAGGGGAAGCCAAGATTGTTCAAGTGCAAATAACTAAAGAACCAGGTACACACAGATGCATGTACATTCTCCAAGTAATGCGTCCACATTTATGCATATCATGCCACCAACCAATACCAGCATATTCAACCAGACTTTTGGCAGCCTTTCCTCATTGTACCCCCTCCCCCCTCCCCTTCCCCCCCCCTGTACCTGTAGGCCCCGCTATCAACCAGTTCCAGCAGATTCAGCCAGGCTTTTGGGAGCCTTTGCTCATTGCCATCGGTTTGGCCGAGACCTACCGTGTTGCCGTGGGATGGGCTAGTCCTGTTGGCGATGATGTCAACACTTTGAAGGACTCCTATGACTTGGGCAACTTGAACTTTGACCCCTTGGGCCTGTGCCCTACCAACCCTACTGAGCTGAAGGAGGTGCAGACTAAGGAGCTGAACAATGGTCGCCTGGCCATGATTGCAATTGCTGGCTTCACTGCTCAAGAGCTGATTGACCAGAAGGGTATCTTTGAGCACATCAACGCTGTTTAGAATGTTTCAATAAGCACCTAGTTTAGAACTCTGTACCTTACATGTATCATTGCAAGCTAATTCTGAGACGAGATGAAGCTTAACCGCAGGGCATTAGTATTATTGTTGTTACCCGATTATTGACACCGGACCAATTACTGGACTCTAGATCAAACTGTCTCGAGAATGCTTTGATCTGAGGTCAGATAAATGTAAAAAGCTTTGATCGCTGATTCCTACTCGCTTTTACTGGCTTCCAATCTCTTTGAAAATGCGTTCATGATTAGGTAGCCAATTTATCTGAAAATGCGTCCATGTCCAGGTAGCCAACATTGGTTTAAAATCTCGTGATCTTTCCACTCTAAGCCTAGACTTCAGAATTATGTTCAGCATACTACAGTAAATTTATAGGACCCTTCAGTTCTTTGAGAGAAGCGGAACCTCTAGAACCACGTTGGCAAAACCACTCCACTGTTCTACCACAGTATCTAATATGCTGGTACATAGATGCCTATCTCTATGTCCCTGCTGGACACACTAGTATAGGAGTGACATCACCATTCGAACTGAATCCTCCGTGTCGCATGTGTCGGGAGGCCCAACTCCTGGGGTGAAATTCCTTTCATAACTAAAAAATAAAAAAAGGACACCCAACCGCTTAGTCACACTGTATCCACCTAACAATCTAGTACACATCTGGATCCCTTCGTGATATACAGGCCTGGGATATGAATATATGATGTATGACAGGGGGGTCCTGGGCAAACGTCTCCCTGACTGGCTACGCCCCTCCACTATTACTGTAGAGGACTGGAAGAGAATGAGACCTGACCTCACCGTCCTACCTGACATGGACTCTCCTACCTGTATGGCTGATAAAGAACTCTGGGTTCTTGAGCTTGGATACTGCTCTGATACCAACCATGCTACTAAGTTTATCACTAAACAAGCCCAGCATGTTGAATTAGTAAATGGCCTTGGATTGGCTGGATACCTCGTTCACTACGAAGTTATCACCGTTGGAACAACTGGTACTATTCCAACCTCTTTTTTGACTTCTATGACCACACTTGGACTTAAGAGACCGTGAGCCCTTAAACTGGCGGACACAGTCCACTCCCACACCATCACTAGCTTTCAGAGTATTTTACAGTGCAATCGATACCCGGGGACTAGCACACAGACCGTGCCCCCCCTCAGGTTTTGTCTTGCCAGCTGCATTGTGCTGGTGCTTCCCAACCGGGGTGAAAAAACCCCGTATTAAGCTGCACCGGCATGATGTGGCCACGATGCCTGCCGGTCAGGCATCGGTGGTGATTATTTTTACTGAGGTGGCCCTACGGTGACTATAGGTAGCTCCGGCTTACGCTATGGTGTCCTTAACTTCACGTCCTGTGAGTAACGGTATTACACGGATGTAACAATTTCAATTTCAATATGATGTATGAGTGTAAGTTACAGACCAGGGGTGAGCTTATTTGGCCAAATAGGCTTCAGGGGCTAGCCCAATCGGATAGGAACGGCTTAAAAAGAAAAGGCACTAGTGAAATGAGTCCCGAACAATCGTTTAACCTACGGGGGCCCTACCGTGATAATCGAATTGTACAATATATTTAAATCATCATCTCAACTGGGATGATAATTTAATTGTGCCATTATCATCGCAATTTTTTATAAATTGTATTAAGTATTCCCATCCTTCAAAGGAATCAGGATACACGACCAGCTTCATAATGGAGTTTTATCCACCATTTCAGGTTCAATGTTCATTTTATGGTATATGATGCTACTACATCATATACACCATACCGTATTTATCTGTTCTGTACATAATGTAATCGGTTATATTTGACTTCATTCATAATTCCTCTCTAAATGCAAGTTAGTGGCATCTATCGAAGACTACACACATTCCTTAATGTGCGCCATTCACGCGTCCAAGGTCCTTCCAGCAAAAGCACGATATGGCACGATTTGTACCGGAGTGTGGGTGAAAAGTAAGTTAGCATAGGATCTGCATAGGATTACCCCTTTCTCACCCATGATGTTGTTCATTTCAAGCTACATTAGCTGATTGCAAACTTGCAACTAGGTCAAACGCCGCACTTCATGTTTCTTTTGTTGAAATTGCCATCGTGTACGTTGCAGGGAGGAAACTGCTTGGATGTTTGCATACTCGTGCACTCGCAACACTAGGATTGGGTCTGAAGTCCCGCGAATTACGAAGCCTCAAGGCTGCTTTGGAGTACAAGTCTCATCTACGAGCGGTGAGAATGGAATGGATGGCAATGTCTTCCATGTTTGAATTTATCAGTCCATGATTTCCACCATGATTTCTACCCATCCATACCACTTTCATCCACATTGGCCTAAAATAGTTTTCCAGGCCGGTGTATGCCCAGCAAACAGGCACGAGCTGCCCCCTCCCTCATCCCGCTCAATCCCTCCCTTCCTTACCCGGACCCTTCCCTCAATCCCCCCCCCCCCCCCCCCCACCCAAACAACCCCCCCCACAAAAACCAACCCCCAACACCCCCCAACCGACAACAAACACCCAAATACCAACCAACACCCCCACAAAACAAAAAACCACCCCCCCCCACAACAACACAACCAGACACAAAACAACACCAGACACCCACCCACAAAAACCCCCAAAAAAAACACCCAAACGCCAAACCAAAAGAACCACGCAAAAAAAACCACCAACCAACCCCAGAACGAATACACAAAAAAACAAACAAAAAAAAAAAAAACCCACAACAAAAACAACAAAAAACCAACGAACCATACCAAAACAAAAAAAAACCACGAAAAAAAAAAAAACCAAAAATCAACAAACGACAAAAAAACCCCCACCAAACCCCAACCAAACACATAACACCACAAAACAGACCAACAAAACACAACCCCCACCACCCCCACCAACCCAACCCCCAAACACCCCTTACCCCCACAAACCAAAAAAACCCAACCAAAACCCACAACACCGCACCCCCCCCCCCCCCCCCCCCCCCCGCCCCACCCCCCCCCCCCCCCCCCCCCCCCCCCCCCCCCCCCCCCCCCCCCCCCCCTCACATGCACACAGGCGCTGCAAACAGACAGACACATGCCACCCCCTCCCTCACCCAGCTCAATCCCTCCCTCCTTCACCCAGACCCTACCATCAATTCCTCCCTCCCCCACATGCACACAAGCACTGCTAGCAGACACACACATGCCGCCCCCTCCCTCAACCCGCTCAATCCCTCCCTCCCCTCACATGCAGACAAGCGCTGCCAGCAGACAGACACAAGCCGCCCCTTCCCCCACCCCGCTCAATCCCTCCCCCCCTCCCCTCACATGCACACAAGCGCTGCCAGCAGACACGCACATGCCTCCCCCTCCCTCAACCCGCTCAATCCCTCCCTCCCTCCCTCCCCTCACATGCACACAAGCGCTGCCAGCAGGCAGACACATTCCGCCCCCTCCCTCACCCCGCTAGATCCCTCCCTCCCTCCCTCACATGCACACAAGCGCTGCCAGCAGGCAGACACATTCCGCCCCCTCCCTCACCCCGCTAGATCCCTCCCTCCCTCCCTCACATGCACACAAGCGCTGCCAGCAGACAGACACATGCCGCCTCCTCCCTCACCCCGCTCACTTCCTCCCTCCCTCACATGCACACAAGCCTGCAAGCAGACAGACACATGCCGCCCCCTCCCTCGACCCGCTCACTTCCTCCCTCCCTCACCCCGCTCAATCCCTCCCTCCCTCAGTCACTCACATGCACACAAGCGCTGCCAGCAAACAGTTACAAGCCGCCCCCTCCTCCACCCCGCTCAATCCCTCCCTCCCTCACATGCACACAAGAGCTGCCAGCAGACAGTCACCTGCCGCCCCCTCACTCGCCCCCCTCAATCCCTCCCTCCCTCACCCGGACCCTTCCCTCAATCCCTCTCTCCCTCACATGCACACAAGCGTTGCCGGTAGGCAGACACAATCTGCCCCCTTCCTCACCCCGCTCAATCCCTCCCTCCCTTACCCGGACCCTTCCCTCAATCACTCCCTCCCTCACATGCAGACAAGCGCTGCCAGCAAACAGACACAGTGGGTTGCTTGTGTCTTTCTGGGTGCACGGCCAGCACATCACAAAGTGGTCTGCAATGTAAGCAAATAATTAGTATATATCCTAAATTGATTGGATCCACAATGTAGTTCATGTGCATACAATCGCCTTCAGGCACGCACACTAACGGAACTTGCACACATACATACACACAAAACACAGCACATAGAGCATGGAGGCCAAGAAGGCCTCGGAGGCGTCACATACAGACATTGACAGCATTGTCGTACATGCACACACATAATTGCACACAGCTTCCATGCATTTGGGTGTGTGTGTATGTATGTGCATGTGTGTGTGTAGGCATGAGCAAAAGCTAGGATAGTCCAGTCTTACCTGGCAGGCCACATGCCTGGATGAGAGCTGCTGCAGCATCGCTGGCTATTTTATTGAACATATTTGTCTTTCCCTCACGTCCTCCAATTGGATCCACGATGTACCCGCGAACGAAGCTCTCATCAATCGGAACGCGGTCAGTCAGTCCGCCTACAGACTTGCAAGACAGACCGCTGGTTAAGCTAATAGTCAAGTTTGTATTCGGATATCGTCTTGGGCCGATTTCGGACTGTGGGATTTGCAGGACCTGGTCCTGCAATCGCCGCAGTTCATCCATGTGCTCCCCCCCCCCCCTTCCAGCTCAGGAAAGCTAGCGAAGAATAATAGCTTAATGACATTGACGATTAGGAGACGAGTGCAGATCGACTTTCCTGAGCAAGATAAATCGCAAGTAAGTACGGGGAAAAAGTGAAGGTTTGGCTCAATCACTAACGCAGCACTACACCAAGAGTCTCTACGAATAGCTGTCTTGCTTATGCTACAACAGCTCCGAGGAGACGGATAGCGGATAGCACTCTATACAGCCGTAAGTCTGACGCGTAGACCCCCCGGCGAATTTTCCAGAGATAGGGCTACTGACGTAAGCTATTTTTACTTGATAGGGCTAGGTTTTTCCAAAAAGGATGTAGCAGCCAGAATTGTTTTTTGCTTTTGGCAATGCTAGCTATTTTCTCACTATGAACCCAGAAAACATCATAAATAGTGTAAAAATGGGAAATATTGTAAAATGCCAGGGGGCGGGCAACTTCTAACCAAAATGACCCCATCGTCCAACTTTGTAGATATCATAGAGAGGCTGAAGAATCCAGTTTTATTTCTTTATTTGGCCCAGTAGAAAAAAAGTAATGGTCCTCCTAAGTTTGGGGCCGCGGGTGGGGGGGTGGGGGGGTGGGGCGGTCAAGGGAAAAATCTGACATTTTCAAAAAATTAGGTACTTTCCAGGCACTTTCTTTCTAGCCCTCAGAATGACATGGGAGTGGAACTAGGGTGTTCCTCTACTAAATACCAGTCCAAAAATGCTATACGGGGAGAGACCCACCACATATTTTGCCCAGGGCACATGGGGGAGGGGAGGGGTGGGGGGTGGGGATCCAGGATCTCTCTCTCTCTCTCTCTCTCTCTCTCTCTCTCTCTCTCTCTCTCCACATTCAACGCCCTAACCAAGACATGTACAACGACGTACAGAGCGAGACCTCATTATTCTATTTCCATTCCCGTCACTGTGCGTCTGTTTTCGTTCTGGTGACTAGTGCTAGTTGATGTTATTCGATGGACCCACAATCTAAGGGCACTACCTGTGACAAGGGTTGGTTAGGGCCGCCCTTAGCGGCGGCCACGGAAACTTAGAGAGCCTTCAGAATTCTCTTGCGTGCTTGGCTGATTATTTAATGCCTGCTTGAAGCTTGGATTGAAGGCCTGATTACTGGAGAATATTGATGGTGGGCACATCCCCAGGGGCCAAGGTGCCCTGACCCACAACCCCCACCAAACAATGTAACTTTGATGATGATGATTTTCTATGTTTCAAACATTCCCAAGGCTCTCTAGACCAATCTCAATGGACAGGCCTTTAAAAACCCTGTAAAATGAGCCTAATTAGACACCATGACACTCAGTGGTGGCTGAGATAGTGACTGTGCAGTGGGTTCCAGAGCCGGGGGGGGGGGGGGGGGGGGGGGGGGGGTCTGCGGAAGGGTGCCTCAGCACTTTTTTGGGATGGGGTCTTTCACTTTTTTTTTGCCCCCCCCCTTGTAAAATGCATATATATTGTAAAATTCATTTAAATTATAAAGTTAAATATACAGTACAATAATGTCCAGTTGAATAGACAGCCCCCTACTGTCATGAGCCTGCCCCTACGGCCATAGACAGCCCCCTACTGTCTTGTGCCTGACCCCACTGCCATAGACAGCCCCCTACTGTCATGAGCCTGCCCCTACGGCCATAGACAGCCCCCTACTGTCATATGCATGCCCCCAGTTGAATAGACAGCCCCCTACCTGACAGAACAGGACAGGATCCGGAAAGTACTGGAACGTTTTGGGCCACAAGCGCCTCCACTCATTGTCAGGCGAATGGGTTTGTTGGGCTTGCGGGAGTCATACATGGTGTCTACCTGCTTCCTCGCGAAGTTCATGAGGTGCGCGTCACTTTCATCATCGGGACTCGGGGCCGCGACGCTGGGATGCCCTGCCTGTCCCTCAAAGTCAAGAGGCGAGCAATTGTAAAGTTAAATATACAGTACAGTAATGTAATGTATAATGTAATTGTAAAAATGAATATACAGTACAATAATGTGCATTTTTGTTGTATACCCTGCCCCTTATGTTTGCCAGTCTGTGTACTATTGTTTCTATCTTGCTCCCTATTTGTCCTTTTTCAAGTAAAGTTGTCTTTCTGCTTTTCTGTCTGGATACATGCATGCATACTCTCATAGACTCCCCCATACCCTGATGTTGCCCCCCCCCCCCCCCCCACTCTCATTGACAGCCCCTTACTCTGATGAGGCCCCCCCCCACTCGCATAGACAGCCCCTTACCCTGATGTGGCTCCCCCCCACTGCCATGGACAGCCCCTTACACTGATGTGGCTCCCCCCCCACTCTCATGGACAGCCCCTTACCCTGATGTGGCTCCCCCCCACTGCCATGGACAGCCCCTTACACTGATGTGGCTCCCCCCCCACTCTCATGGACAGCCCCTTACCCTGATGTGCCTCCCCCACACTGCCATGGACAGCCCCTTACACTGATGTGGCTCCCCCCCACTGCCATGGACAGCCCCTTACACTGATGTGGCTCCCCCCCCACTCTCATGGACAGCCCCTTACCCTAATGTGGCTCCCCCCAACTGCCATAGACAGCCCCTTGCACTGATGTGGCTCCCCCCCCCACTCGCAGATAGCCCGTTACCCTGATGTGGCTCCCTCCCACTGCCATAGACAGCCCCCTACTGGCATGTGCCTGCCCCCACTGCCATAGAAAGCCCCCCACTGTCATGTGCCTACCAGCACTGCCATAGATAGCCCCCTATTGTTATGTGGTTCCCCCCCACTGCCTTATACAGCCCCCTACTGTCATGTGCCTGCCCCCACTGCCATAGACAGCCCCCTATTGTTATGTGGCTCCCCCCCACTGCCATCGACAGCCCCCTTCTGTCATGTGCATGCCCCTACGGCCATAGACAGCCCCCTACTGTCATGTGCATGCCTCCACTGCCATAGACAGCCCCCTACTACTGTCATGTGCCTGCCCCCACTGCCATAGACAGCCCCCTACTGTCATGTGCATGCCCCCGGTGGAATAGACAGCCCCCTACCAGACAGGACAAGACAGGATCCGAAAAGGACTGGAACGTTTTGGGCTAGAAGCGCCTCCACTCATTGTCAGGGCGCATGGGTTTGTTAGGCTTGCGGGAGTCATAAATGGTGTCAAGCTGCTTCCTCGCGAAGTTCATGAGTTGCGCGTCACTTTCATCACCGCGGCGCGACGCTGGGATGCCCTGCCTGTCCCTCATCGTCAACAGGCGAGCAAAGGGCAACAGGCAAAGGCCCAGTAGGGACAAGGCCCAAAGCAAGGTGGGGGTAGAACCCGGAACTGTTGGAATTGAAGGCGCGCGACTTGCGAAAGGCAGTTGCGAAGCGAGTAAACATGATTACATTGGAGGGGATGAAATGAGAGAGGGTGATGATGCACTTGTCGGAAAAATATCAGCCTGCAGTCTGCTGCAGGTTTGGAAAATTGTCGTCAAAGTTTGGAAAATTAACTGTACCTTGTGTAATTAGCTGTACCTTGTGGAAAATCCCAGACTTGGACAATTACAGCTTGTTTCCAACCAGTTGGAGGTCCGGTTAAGGATTGTGTTTCGGAGGGTTTAGACTCGACCTCTAACCGGACCCTTAACTGGTTGGAAACATTCCACCAGTTAAGCAGTCTTTTGCATCTGGCTAGGTCATCTCAAAATGGATCAACGTGTCAAATGCGCAGCGCAGCACTTCCTCGCTATCCAGACGCTGATTTCAGCGTTTATCCCGCTCCTTGCCGCTGCTGCTGTTGCTGCTGTTGCAGCTGTTGCAGCCGATGCACCTCAAATTGGCGTAGTTCTTCCTGCTGGCGCAGGTCCAGATCTAGAACACGCATCTGCGCCTGCCCCTCAGGAAGATCAGTCGAAAATTGCGTGGCAGGGACGGTGCCCTGCTGCTGCGAATCCATCTTGGTGAAACCGTGCGATCAATGATGAGTGTCCGAAAAAGAAAGAAAGGATGCGGCACTCCAAAGCAGCATGATTTTTAAGAGGCGCGCGCCAATTTCGTGACGTCACCAGATCTAATGCAACAACCGAATTTAACCGCCCCTCAACTTTCTTCAACGGCGGGGGGGGGTGCGCCGTTGCACTAACCGGGGCAGTTGGTCTTTAACCGGACCTCAACTTGTTGTGTTTCCGACCAAACACCGGTTAGCGCCGAAAATAACGAATTTAACCGCCGCTCAACCGGACCTCCAACTGGTTGGAAACAAGCTGTTAGGCCCGGAGCCCCCGGTAGCCCACCAATGGCGGCGCGTCACCCATCGGCCATGGGAACGCATGACCCGATGACCGACGCCGTGGCTCGATGTATTCTCGAACTTTAGACAAGGAGAAGCGAGGAGAAGACAAACTAATTAGTCATAAAAACGAGATGGTAGAAGTGCTGTTGAAGCCCGAGTTGAAATGTGTAGTCTGAATGCATCGCCGAAATTCGTAGACTGAATGCTCATGCGCTTGTATACCATTTGATTGCTCCGCCCCTGCGCGTCAGCTGTCTCGTTTCTGAACAAGGTAGTGCTCCCTGGAGCACGTCTAACGAACGATCGGAAGGATTATAGCAGAGGATACCCGAATGAAAACAATCTCCAGATTTTACCCGAATGAAAAAAATTACAAAATACCCGAATGAAAAGAATTACAAATTTTACCCGAATGAAAAAAATTACAAAAATACCCGAATGAAAAAAATTACAAAATACCCGAACGAAAAAAATTACAATTTTTTTGATTGAGGGATTAGCCTGTCAAAACTGTGTGTGTGTGTGTGTGTGTGTGTCCGTCCGTCCGTCACAAACTACTTTTTCAGGATTCACTTCAAATCACAAAAAAACGAATCATTATACAACATATAAAAATTATAAGTCTTATTGACAGCGGACATATTCTCACGAGAACACATATGAGCATCGCAATTCAAGAAAAGGAGCTAAGGTTTGTGCTTTTTGGGCCAAAAGCGACAATTATTGGGTAACATTTGTTATCATTTCAAATTCGTACCATCCAATCATGTGCGCATACATAGGTTTGGGAATGGAATTGTCGTCAAAAAATCGAGGCGAAACATGCAAGCATCACAATGGACGAAACATTCCCCTGGGGCACTTGAGCTATTATTAGCACGGACTTCACCCACAACTCAGCCGCAGGGCCGTGCGTGGGGTCGGACGGGTGCGTGGGGTGGGCCTACGGATATGTACTGTGTACTTCTAAATCACGTAATGTTCATGTTTCCAGCCTCGCGAGCTTGCACAATGAAAAATCACATGGGCAACGATAACATATCCAGCTCACACCCTTGCGGGTCTTGGAATTAAGCACCAGCGACTTTCGAGTTGCAAACTATGGAGGTACCATCATTCGCATGGGCCAAGCCGCCCCCATTTGTATTGCCGAGGCGAAATGGACCACGCCACCGCGCCATACGTTACCCCTCCCTGGCAGGCGGCCTAGGATCGCCAGGGACCCGCTCTTCGCTCATTTCCCCTCCTCGCCCATTCTCGCAGGCTTATTCAGTTGAAGTTTCTGAATTATTAGCTTTCGACACGCGCCTAGGACTTGTCTTTGAACCAATTCTTCGCAATTCTTGATGCCCCCCTCAGTTCAACTCTGATAGTCGCCCATCGCCTCATTAAGCGCGCGCGGTTCCCTGCTTCGCATGCAGCTGAGACAACATGGGAAGGATCATGCTACCACCCCTTGCTCTACCTGCATGGTAAATTTGGTATGGTACTGCATGGTGCAGAATAGCATGACATTGAATGGTTTATACCTACATGCATGGTACAATGGTAGATTAGTATGGTATGGCCTGGTGCAGCATAGCACTGCATGTTATGGTGTATACCAACATGCATGGTACAATGGTATAATAGTGGGGCATGGCATGGTGTAGCATAGCATTGTATTATGTGTACCTACATGCATGGTATATTAGTATAGTATGGAGTGATGGTTGTGAAATAGATGATTATAATTGTAGGAGTGATGATGATGGTCATGGTGAGATTGTTAGTACTGATGGTGTTAATGAGAAGATGATTGCGATTGTGTTATGTGGTGATGTAGTGCGTGATATTTATTTGTGCTTCAGTAGTTGTGTTTGGGTTGTGCTGCAGTTGGATAGCCAGTTATGTGTGTGTGTTCAAGGTGTGTCTGAGTGTGTTTGTGTGTGTGCATGGGGTAGTGCATGGATAGCCAGTGTGTGTGAGTGCATGGTGTAGTGCATGGATAGCCAGTGTGTGTGGGTGAGTGCCTGAGTGTGTTGTTTGTGTCAATGGGATTGTCTTTTAGTGCATGGGGATGGCGAGGTGTGTGTATGTAAGTAGGGCGGTGTGGCAGTGCATGCGTAGCCCCTTGTGTGTGCGTGTGTGAGTGTCTGGGTATGTGTGAATGTGTGCATAGGGTTGTCTTGTATTGCATGGATAGTGCTAGCATATGGCTGTGCGACAATGTATGTGTAGCCAGTTGTTTTGTGTGTGCATGCTTGATGGCTGAATGTGTTTGTGTTTGAATGTGGTTGTCTTCTGGTGCATGGATTAGCCAGATGTGTGTGTGTGCGTGCACAGTGCTGGTTGCAGTGCATGTATAGCTAGATGTGTGTGCATGTGCATGCACAGTGCTGTGTTGCAGTGCATGGATAGCCAGATGTGTGTGTATGTGCTTGCACAGTGCTGTGTTGCAGTGCATGGATGGCAATTGTTTGGTGCGTGCATGCGTGCGTGTGTATTTGAGTGTGTGTGTTTGCATGGGGTTGTGTTGTAGTGCATGCCAGATGTGTGTGTATGTGCGTGCGCATTGCTGTGTGGCAGTGCATGGAAAGCCACATGTGTGTGTATGTGCATGCACAGTGCTGTGTGGTAGTGCATGGGTAGCCAGCTATGTGTGTGTATGCGCTGTGCACAGTGTTGTGTGGCAGTGCATGGATAGCCAGATGTATGTGTATGTGCGTGCATATTGCTGTGTGGCAGTGCATGGATAGCAAATTGTTTTGTGCGCGCATGTGTTTGTATTTGAGTGTGTTAATGTTTGCAGGGGTTGTCTTGTAGTGCATGGGATAGCCAGATGTGTTTTATGTACTAGCACATGGCATGTGCGACAATGTATTGTGTAGCCAGTTGTTTTGTGTGTGCATGCTTGATTGGCTGAATGTGTTTGTGTTTTGCATGTGGTTATCTTGTAGTGCATGGATAGCCAGATGTGTGTGTGTGTTGCGTGCACAGTGCTGTGATGTAGTGCATGGATGGCCAGATTTGTGGTGTATGTGCATGCACAGTGCTGGTGTGGTAATGCACGGATAGCCAGATGTGTGTGTATGTGCGTGCGCAAGTACTGTGTGTGCAGTGCATGGATAGCCACATGTGTGTGTAAGTGCGTGCACAGGTGGCTGTGTGGCTGTGCATGGATAGCCATAGTGTGTGTGAATGTGTGTGCCGCAGTGCGGTGTGGCTGTGCATGAGTAGCCAATGTGTGTGTATGTGCAGAGTAATGTATGCTTTAGGCCTCCTGATGACCCCTCCTGGGGTACCACCTGTCTACTTTGTACATTTAGTTTGTCTCTCTCCACTGTGCTGCTGAACCGGCAACTCTTGGCACCCAAACATTTGGCTCGTAGTATTGTAGTGCGCTGACTAAAGATATCAGCTTTGCAGTCGTTCTGAATCCCTTCTCATAGTTGTCAAATGTTTGTAGATCTCTGCTATGAGTTACCTACTTACTCCACTACTACTCTGAAACTCCTAGCCTCCCTCCTCTCCTTTCTCCCCTCGCATTCTGCATATCACTATTTCCTAGACTATATTTTGCCCCATTTCCGGCCCAGTGACTTCTTGTGTTTCAGGGTTTACTTTGCTTAGGTTTTGGAATGCCAGCGGTTTGACCATAACTTCCAGATGCCACGTGTTCCAGGCGTCAGACGATGTGTTCATAACAAAAAAAAAAATATCCCCACGCACGGCAGTGAAACGTCCGCCGACTCTACACCCCAGTGGCAAACCAACGAGTCAGAATGCATCTCACAAACTGCGATCTCGTACTACACGAAGTATTTCTTTTGCACCAGTGTGTTTCCACATTGGGTCCCGAATTAATTGCATAAATTGTGGGTAAAAAGCCACCTCAATCTTGTATGTCTGGGCTGACCAAACAAATTCACCATACCTCTGATTGGTTAATTTCGTGTGCAATCAACTGCTTGCATAATAAATCCCATCTACAAGACATCCAGGCACGTTTTAATACTGTCTTCAAATTTAACAACCCTAAGACATTTTCAATTGTCGTTACCTTACTTACTTCGTTGTAAACACAGCTACATACATCGATTCAATTAAGATTAGATGGCAAATGTATTGCTGATTCAATGCAAATACACTGCAAAGCAATTAAATGCATTAAAGTTCAGATAAAGGTATATACAACACTCTTTGATTTCTTCAAATTAATTAAATACAGTTAAATTAATTAATTAATTAATTAATACAATTACTTAATTAAATTTGATAATTCATTAATATATTTAATTAATTCGGTTATTGATTCATTAATTAATTACATACCTTTTACAAATTAACCAATCAATTAACAGAAATTTTTTTGATTACAATGGCAGTTTAATCATATACCCTATCAATTAATCCAATTAATTTAATGATTATACAATTTCTTCCCCTCCTGCCCTCTCCACTTCCCCTTTTTAACTTTCCCTTCCTCTTATTTCGCCCACTTTCCTTCGGGTCCGCAGCCTCCCTGGCGCCATTTCCTGTCCATAACGGGACGAATGAAAAAAATGACCCATTTTTTTGAATGATTGATGGATTAGCCTGTCAAAAACTTTGTGTGTGTGGGTGTGTGGTCCGTCCTTGTCCGGCACAAACTACTTTATCAGGATTCACTTCCCTCCTGACCCCCCGCCTCCGTTCTACCCCTCCTCCACCTTATAAACTCTGCGTCAAGATCCACGGCCCCTTCTCACAGCTCCCCCCCTTCCGCCTCGCAATTCAAGAAAAGGAGCTAAGGTTTTGTGCTTTTTTGGGCCAAAGCGACAATTATTGGGTAACATTTGTTTATTTTGCTTGCCCCTGAACCATCCGTTTCACACACCGTGTTTCCTGGTAAATCCCTGGGCAATTTATTTATTCGCTTTTAGGCAGGTTGCGTCACTATTTATGCTTCCTTTGTTTTTTGTGGCCGGGCCAACAGCCGTTCGAACCGACGCCGGACATCTGACTACCTGCTTTTTGCTGATCGGGCCGCCAATGCTTTGCTTGAACTTGCTTCCCTCACTTTCTTTCCTGAAAATTTCCAAATGCCAAATTCGTACCATCCAATCAGTGCGCATACATATGTTTGGGAAATGGAATGTCCGTCAAAAAATCGAGGCGCAACATGCATTCATCACATTGACTACACATTCCCTGGGGCACTTGGCTATTATTAGCACTGAACTTTCACCCACAACTCAACCGCCGCCGTGCTAGTGGGGTCGGACGGGTTCTGTTGGTTTGGCCGACGTGATTGGTACGTGTGTACTTCTATCACGTTGTTCTGTTCACATCCAGCTTCCAGCCTCGCGAGCTTGCACAATGAAAAATCAACATGGCAACGATAAACACTCCAGCTCACACCTTGCCCCGGGTCTGGAATTAAGCACCAGCGACTTTCGATTTGCAAACTATGGAGGTACATGAGTTCGGCATGGCCAATCCGGCCCCCCCATTTTATTGCCGAGGCCCGAATGCCACGCCACACGCCACCGCGCCATACTTTTCCCCCCTTACCCTGAATCCCCCCCTGGCAGGCGGCCTAGATCGCCAGGGACCCTCTCTTTCGCTCGTTTTCCCTCCTCTTTCCCATTCTCGCAGTCTTCTTCATCCAGTTGAAAGGAAGAGAGAAGACGAAACAAAAAAAGGGCATGGCGGAGGGGGTTGAATTAATTTGTCTTACATTCACCTTAGCTTTCGACACCAGCCTAGGACTTGTCTTTGAACCAATTCTTCGCAATTCTTGAAGGCCTCCCTCCCCCACCCCCCCCCCCCCTCAGTTCAAACCTCTGATGTCGCCCACGCCCGCTCATAAAGAAGCACGCGCGGTTCCATGCTTCGCATGCACTAGCAAAAAAACATGGGGAGTAGATCATGCTACTCTAACTCCGCCTTTTCCTCTCCCCTCTACCTGATGTAAATTGGTATGTGGTACTGCATAGTGCAGAAGAGCATGACATTGAATGGTTTATACTAACATGCATGGTCCAATGGTAGGATTATATGGTTTGGGGCCTGGTTGCGTCTCCACGTGCATCTCACTGCAGTTCATGTAATGGTTTAATCCCCACATTCATGTTCCAATTTTAACAACCTCAGTTGTCCATCTTTGTGGTCTAGGTCGGCTTTTCTCCTCTCCTAGGTCTTATGTTACCTACATGCATGGTATCATTTGTATAAGTATGGAGTGATGGTTGTTGAATAGATGATTCTCTAATTTTAGGAGTGATGATAGTGTCATGGTGAGATTGTTAGTACTCTCTGAATTTTTTAAATATAAGATTATTGCTATTGTGTTATGTATTGTTGTAGTGGCTTGATATTTATGTCTTCGCTCAGTATTTTTTTTTTTGGTTGTTCTGCAGTTGGATGCCGATTATGTGTGTGTGTTCAGGTGGTTTCTGTAGTGTGTTTGTGTGGTGTGCATGGGGTAATGAATGTATAGCCAGTGTGTGTGAGTGCATGGTGTAGTGCATGGAAGCCTGTGGTGTGTGGGTGATGCCTGAAGTGGTGTTGTTTGTGTCTAATGGATGTCTTTAGTGCATTGAATGGCGAGGTGTTGGTGATGTAAGTAGGGTCGTGTGCAGTGCATGCTTACCCCTTTTGTGTGCTTGTTGTGAGTGTCTGGGTATTGTGAATGTGTCATGGGTTGTCTTGTAGTGCTGGGATTGCCTGGTGTGTGGGCGCGTTTGAGTGGCTGATTTGGGTTGTTGTTTTGTCCATGATTGTCTTGTAGTGCATGGATGAACCAGGTGGGTGTACGGTGTACGGAAACAGATCTGGTGCAGTGCATGTTAGCCAGTTGTGTGTGCATGTTCCTGAGTTTTCTTAGTGGAAACATGGATGGCCAGGTGTGCGTATTTGGTATGAGACTGTTGCTGTGTTGGCAGTGCAGTGTTGCAACCGAGTTGTTCGTTTGTGTGTTTGGCCTCACAATCACCACCCATACCACATCCAACAGCCACCCACGACATAACGCTCGCCCCCAAAGTGACACAAAATTTCACTACACAAACTACAACAAAACAACGAACGAAAAAAGGAAGGAAAGGCGAAAAAAAGCAAAAAGAAAAAAAAAAAACAAAACAGAAAAAACACAACTACAACCACAACTCCACCCACCACCACCACCCTAAACAAAACACCACCACCACCAAACAACAACACACAAAACCACAAAACACAACACCGCACACACCACACCCACCAAACACACCCTTTACCACGACACCAAACGACCACAAATCGGACCAAACAAACAAAAAAAAACATTGAAGGCCATCTTGCGCAACAATACAACTAACAAAAAAAAAACAACAACACAAAAACAACAAAAAAAACACCACCACAACAACACACCAAAACCACACAACACACACCACACACAAACACACAAAAACCCAACACAAAACAAAACCAACACACACACACCACAAAACAACAATCAACAAAAACAATCCACACCACACCAACACCACAAAAAAAAAAACCACACAACAACACAACCACAACCACCACAAAAAACAACACACATTACCACACCACAACAGTATACACTCGGACACACCCCGCCGCACAACACCAACCAAACCACAACACATGACACCATACCACACCACACCACCCACCACACCACACCACACCCACACACACCACACCACACCACCCACACACACACACACACCACGACACCAACCACCACACACCACACCACACCAACACACATGCTCCGCACCATTACCACAACTCGCCACACCACACACACCACACCACACCACCACCACACCCCACTACACCACACCAAACAAACAAAAACATACCACACACACCACCACCGCACCAAATCCACAACAACAAAACACTGATCCGCACCACCAACAACGCCAACAAACCACAAAGACAACACACCACCCAGGGATCACGGACACCAAAACGCAACAAATGCGACACAAAACAACCGAGAGAGACGCCACGCAGCACACCACCCAAACCATCACACCAAAACCACGGCACACACCAAACACACCACACCACACCACAGCAACCACACCCACACCACATCCGACACAAAAGAGGACAAAAAGACAAAACAAAACCACACAACACCACACCAACACCAAACCACCAAAAAACACCACACCCACACACCCACAACACACACACAACAACCAAACACCCAACACCACAAAGGACCAAACAAAAACAAGACGAGGAACAAAAAGGACAACAAATCGGCACAAAACTAACAAAGACAGGAGACGGACACGGCAACACCACCAACAAACCACGCCACACCACACCACAACCAAAACCAAATACCCACACCACAACACACACACCACACCCACCCACACCACACCAAACCAAACCACCACCACACCACACCGCACCACAACACACCACAACACCACTACACTACACACACCACCACACACCACACACACCTCACCACATCACACCACACCACAGACCGCACGACACAACACGACATGCCACAACACAAACACACAACACAAATCACCCACCAAACGCAAATCACCACAAAAAGCACACAAAAGCACCCAAAACACACCAACGCACATCAAAAACACACCAAACACACCACAACGCACCACATCACACCACACATAATGGTGTCATATGGTATGGGGTAGCATAGCATGGTATGATTTGTACCTACATGCATGGTTTATTGATATGGTATGACATGGTGCAGCGTAGCATGGCATGTTATGGTTTATACCTGCATGCATGGTAACTTGGTAGTATGTTGTCGTATAACATGGTGTGGCATAGCATGGTATATTGGTATGGTCTCTCATGGTGCAGCATAGCATGGCATGTTATGGGTTATACCAACATGCATGATACAAAGGTATATTGGTGTGGTATGGCATGGTGTAGCATGGCATGGTATGGTTTAAACCTACATGCATGTTAGCATGGTAGTAGGGTGTGCTATGGCATGGTGTAGTATAGCATGGCATGGTATGGTGTATTCCAGCATGCATGATACAATGTCTAATGGTGTGGTATTGCATGGTGTAGCATAGCATGGTATGGTTTGTACCTACCTGCATAGTATATTGGTATGGCATGGCATGTCATGGTTTATATATATTATATATGTAGTATGTATGCTTTAGGCCTCTGATGACCCCCCTAGGTTCCACATGTCTCATTGTACATTAGTTTGTCTCTCTCCATCTGTGCTGCTGATCCCAGCAAACTCTGCACCCAAACAATTGGCTCGTAGTTGGAGTGCGCATGACTAGAGATATCAGCATTGTAGCGGTCATGATCCTTCTCAAAAGTTTTCAAATGTTGTGTAGCTTATTCTGCTATGAGGACCTACTTACTTCACTACTTTTGAAACCCCCAGCCTTCCTCCTCTCACTTTCTCGCATTCTGCATATCAACTATTTCTCGACTATTTGCCCCATGTCCTGCGCGTGACTTCTAATGTGTTTAGGGTTTAGTTGCTTAGTGGTTTGAATGCCAGCGGTTGACCATAATTCAGATGCCTAGTGTCCAGGCTGTCGAGACTATGTGTTCAATCCTACGCACGCCAGGGACACGCCCAGCCGACTCTACAACCTCATTGGCAAAATACGTGTCCGACCGCAAATCACACTGCGAAATCGTAATACGATGTTGTGTAAGGCAACAAGCGGCTTGTGTCCTGGGGGTCCCGAATGAATTGCCATAAATGTGGGGAATGAAGCCACATCAAGCTTGTATGCGGCTGACCGAACAAATTCAACTATACCTCTAATTGTTTACATTTCTTGTGCATCAACTGCTTGCAAATAAATCCCATCTACAAGATATTCCAGGCACGTTTAATACTCCTTCAAATTTAACAACCCTACAGAATGTCAATTGTCGTAGGAAATGAAGCTACATCCATCGATTCAATTCAACAAAATCCAAATATATGGAATTCAAATGAATGCAATTCAAATCAATTAAATGCATTCAATTCAAGTCAATACAACACAATTTTGATTCTATCAAATTAATTAAATCAATTTTAATTCATTCATTCATTCATTCATTAACTAATTCATACAATTAAATTTAATTGATGATTAATTAAATATAATTTAATTAATTAGTTAATTAATCAATTAATTAATAACTTATAATTAATCAAACAGTTTAACAGAATTTGATTAATTCATTTTAATCTTATTATTATTCATTAATTAATACCTTTTATTTATTTAATTAAACAATTATACAATAATAAAATTATACAATTAACATTTTAATTAAATACAGATTATTTAAAACATTTTTTCATTCGGGACGCGCCTCTAGGCGCCCTTAATTTTTAATTTTTGATTGAGGGATTAGCCTGTCAAAACTGTGTGTGTGTCCGTCCGTGTGTCACAAACTACTTTTTCAGGTTTCACTTCAAATCATAAAAAAACGAAACATTATACAACATATAACAATTATAAGTCTTATTGATAGCGGACATATTCTCACGAGAACACATATGAGCATCGCAATTCAAGAAAAGGAGCTAAGGTTTGTGCTTTTTTGGGCCAAAAGCGACAATTATTGGGTAACATTTGTTATCATTTTAAGTTCGTACCATCCAATCATGTGCGCATACATAGGTTTGGGAATGGAATTGTCGTCAAAAAATCGAGGCGAAACATGCAAGCATCACAATGGACGAAACATTCCCCTGGGGCACTTGAGCTATTATTAGCACGGACTTCACCCACAACTCAGCCGCAGGGCCGTGCGTGGGGTGGGACGGGTGCGGCGTGGGGTGGGCCTACGGATATATACTGTGTACTTCTAATTCACGTAATGGTCATGGTTTCCAGCCTTGCTAACTTGCACAATGAACAATTACATGGGTAACGATTACATATCCATCTAAAAAAAAAAGTCAATTAAATTCTACGTTCTCAAGAAGAAGAAGATCTTATCATTTTTTCATTAGCGTTGCATAATAATTTCCATCCTTTCTTCTTTCTCGATTTTCTTCCTTAGTGCCTACCAGCCTTTCCCGAGGACAGCCCAGGTCTTTTACATCACTACCAATCCGGGTGAGGTCGTTTCAGAACTTTGCGTGACGCATCTGGCGACTCGTCAATCCCGTGCCTTTGGCAAATATAGCTCCCCTGCCGACCTGCTGTCCATAACGCTTGATAGCACTGTTAAGGATACCATTCAGCTGTCATGGCTGACTTCACCCCGGTGGAGATTTATGTTCAATCATCCGAAACGTGCATACAAGCGTTACCCTTCCTGTTATTCTCATCCTTGGTCCTCAACGCTTCCCTCGTCTGTCCCGCCTGCTCACCAACCCCCCTCATGCTTTTCCAGTCCCACCTCTTCTGTAAATCCCGGACTCCACTTTCAGATGCTTTCTCAGCTTATGATTTTGACTTCTACCCCCGTTAAATCTAGCTTTAATTACCCTAATGCTCTTTTGCCTAGCATCTACTACTGCGCTCCTCAACCTCGGTTTCATTATGTCGTAACCTTTAAACTCCCCCAGATCCAGCCCCGTTCCATATGCACACGTCACCATAACGTCAGGACACGTCATTCCTCACCTTGTCTTCAACAACCTTGGTATCACCAAAGTAATCAATCCTCCACCCACATTTCCACAACTCACCCGCCTTTCTCAGTCATTTATATGACGAATTCCCCCCTTTGCCTTCCCGCTGATCTGATCTTGAATTACCCTTTCTCTTACTGCCCGACTTTAACTAACTTGACTTACCGTCACTTCGTTCTCCTCTCACCCAACTTTATCCCATGATCACTGGACCACACATATGGTTTGCCTCGTTGAACATCAGATCCTTTTCCTGGAAAAAATATAAATTTATCCAGAAACTTACCTCACATTCCCACCCCGATATCCTCCTCCTTTCCGAAATTGGTCAACACGTAGATAATTCCATGATTATCTTCCTTCAAAAGCTGTTATCATTCCATGACTACGTCCATATCCCAGCCCTCCATAGAAACAATGGCATGTTACTCTTAAATTTTAACCCGGCTATCCATCTCAATCCCCTCACAGTCGCTCTTGACCGTCGTTGGGCCCTTGTCACAGTGGAACATGATTCAGCCACGATTCCAGATATCCATCTTTTCTGCGTTTACGGGCCGTCTCCAACTTCTTCAGTATGGTGGGACTCTTTTGTATCCTGCCTACACACTCTAGATACCACCCTCACCACCAATATGCTTATTCTTGGAGACCTTAATATTCATCTTTCTCAATCAGATAAAAGCTCCCCTTTATCCAACCTCGACACCTCTATCAATTCAACTATTAATACCCTTTTCTCTGACTTCAATCTCATAGATATCATGAGATTTCATTTCCCTGACCTACCTAAGTATACCTTTTACAAGCATAATTATGCTTCCAGATTAGACTACTGTCTCTCGTCTAGAGATATCTCGGACTATTTCGTCTCTTCCTGGATTGAACCCTTCACTGCCTCAGACCACGATTCCCCTCATTTCCTTATGGTCGATCATAATCAATATGCCCCCCCCCCCTAATATCAAAAAGCCCCTTCCCAGCTGGCTCTTCTCACACCCTATCGCCAAACCTCAAATCCTCAGCTTCACATACAATTATTTTTATACACACCCTCATAACGATCTCAACAGCAATCAACTTTGTCTCTACTGGGAAACTTTCAAAATCCAATTAGCTACCTTTTGTGACAACATTCTCAAAGACATGACTACACATAACAATACTATCCTCGCTACTGCCCTCAACAACCTCCTTTCCTCTCATAACACCATCAACGATAATCCTCATGATGAAACCACCATCACTAATCATTGCTCAGCCCGTGCTATTGTCAATAACATCATGGATAATCGCTTCAACACCTCTTCTTGGCTTTATAAACAAAAATGGTTTGATAACCAAGAAAATCCGGCCCCAATTATTTCAAAAATTCTTCATTCCAAAACAAGACAATCTATTGATGCCATTAAACTCAATAACAACTATATTTCTGACAACCCCACTGAAATCCTGAATCACTTCGCAGACTTCTATAAGAACACCATTTTCAAACAAACCACTACGGATACGAATGCACAGAATCACTTCCTTTCTTTCATTCACAACTCGATTCATGATGATATTTTTACATCTCTGGATAGACCTTTTATAGCCTCAGAACTCAACAGCGTCAAACGTAAGCTTTCCAGAAACAAAGTCCCTGGCGCTGACCGTATCCCATACGAGTTCTATTTGCTTACCTGGCCTTATGTCCTCCCGATCCTCATCAAATTATCAAATAATATTGGAAAAGATCTCTCAGTTCCACCTTCCATGAATCATGCTATAATCACAGTCAAATATAAAAATTACCGGCCCATTTCTCTCACTAACTGTGACTATAAAATCATTGCAAAGGCCTATGCTCTACGCACTTCCCGTGTCCTTGACTCCCTCATTCACCATGACCAAACAGGTTTTATTCCTGGCAGAAATATCTCTCTTAATATCTTAACCTTTAAACTTCTCATAGAACTCGCTCACATCACGAATAAACCTTTTTCCGCCTTTCTTTGTGACTTCACCAAGGCTTATGATTCTGCGGATCGCTCCTTCATAGCAGAAGTCATGAATATATTAATGCTTTTAAAGCTCTGCATGCCCATACCACTGCCCAAGTTATGATCAACGGTAAACTTTCCAATGAATTCAATGTTTATTCAGGCGTTAGACAAGGTTGTCCTTGGGCTCCTCTCCTCTTTATTATCTTAATGGAACCTTTTGCAGAAGCCATTAGAAGTAACACAGATATTCATGGGATTGACATTCCCAAATATTCCATACCCCCCCAAACCAGTACAGATTTTGTCTCTGTCAAATTCTCAGGTTATGTGGATGACTCTACTATCTTCACCTCTGATATTTCAAGCATGTTACGCCTTAATAACATTTTCCATCTTTTCCATCAAGCATCAGGTGAAAAACTCAATCTCAACAAGTGCATCATTATGCTTATCGGTGATTTCCCCAACAATCATATCCAACACCTTAAAGATTGTTATCCCAATACTCCTATTAAAACTCAGCATCACTGCACAATTTATCTAGGATCTCCTATTGGGGATGATTCAGACCCTTCTTTCTGGAACTCCATTCTCACGAAATTCCAGAATAAAATCTCATCGTTAAAACTGTTGAACCTTTCTACCTTTGGCAGAGCCCGCACAGCTCAATCGTATGCCCTGTCCTGCATATGGTACGCCCTAGGCCACTCCAACCTCCCTTCTTCTCATGATTATATATGTAAAATCACCTCTCTTTACCGTAATTTTGTGCTCAATAATCATGACAGTATCCCCAATAAATTTGGTTCAGAATGCTATAGAATCTCTCTTAATTCAGCTCAACTCCACCCTAAATATGGAGGTTTAGGTTTATTAATGATCCCTAAATACCTGGATGTTATCAGGTTCATGCATTTGGTTAAAATCATCCGTCGCCCCAACTCTTCTACTTTTCATATTCTCGCACATCTCTGTAATGTCCTTACCCGTCCTTGGAATTTAGGCCTATATGGTCTTCTTTGCAACAAACCCATCATTCAAAAACAAATTAATCATTCAACCCTTGTCAGCATGAATTGCGGTGCTCTCACGCTTTTTATGACTTGGTGACTACTTATGTACTTCCTTAGAACTATCGGCTCTGCCAGTACTGTGTCATCCTTCATGACTCAGTGACAGCTTCCTGTTGGCTGCGTCACCGGTCTCTCACTGACACGCTCTGTATTGCCTGTGCCCGGCTTAAGATTCCTGGCTTAGGTTCTAGTCAGGTTACAGGCATCCGCCTCTCTCACCGCTGGTGTCCTTTGGCGTCCGCCTGTCCTTGTAATGCTATTCTCGTCTCCGCATATATATATAGATTGGCGCGTCTGCTCACGCAAGCATCTTTGTCCACTCTCCGGAGTGTTATCCAAGCTGATAGGTTATACGGTCCTTCATTTACTACCACTGCTTTTCGATGCAACTTCCGCGAGGACCTCCCGCTAATTTTGAGAAACTCCATGACAAGAATGGTCTTTCCTGGACGCGCGGGATGCGCAGTATCATTATCAGCAATGGCTGCGACCGAGTCCTTCCAACGGAGGACCCGGCTCCTCTTGATGATTGGCTAGATGTTTGTGCGCCAGCGGCCTCTGCTAGCGGTCATGAGAGTCCTTCCGCCATCGTGGAGGTAACCCCCCCAATCAATCCTCCAACTTTGCGGCTCCTTCTGCTACTGTCCGACGCCTCTCTCCTGAGGTTGAGGACGTTCTGATGCGTCTCTGCTGTGTCTCCACTCAGATTATCCAGTATGCAAGGGCGCCTCCGCCACCTGATGCCCGTTTTGACTACGACTATGCAGACCTTGCCCGTCATCGTCGTGAGGATGGCTATGATGATGATTATGATGATGATGATGATGAAGATGAGGATCTGCAGAGTGCCATGAGTGGTGACTTCGGTGGAGGCACTCCTTCCACTGCTACTCGTGTGTTCAACGCTTCCACCGTCTCACCATTGTATGAACCTTCATCGGCCCCTGCTCTTGCGCCTTCCCCGGAGTATAAGCCTGAGCCCTCTTCTGCGCCTCTGCTTGCGCCCCTTCCACCGGTCCACCCGGAGGTGGCCAGGCCGTCTTTGATGCAGAGGTCTGCGTCCTTCACCTTGCCTATGGAGCGCGGTCGTACTGGCTACAATACCCGTGCTCGGGAGGCTGCTGCTACAGTTGTCCGCACATCTCTTGCTGGCACTTCGCAGGAGCCCCCTCCGCCACCTTCAGTGGAGCTGCCACCTGCTCCTGGTCCTCCACCTCCGGAGCTTCCTTCGCTGTCATGCGACTCTTGGGAGCATCTGCTCACTGGCGGACCTCCTCTGCGTCTATCCCTGCGGGACTGCCGTCTTATCCGCCAAGCTCAACATGCTGGGGACTCCTTGGACCGCACTCTGTACGGTAGGATGGATATGAAAGCCACTCAGGCTAATGTTGATAGAAAGGGTCGGCCTAAGCGTGTGATGGCATACTCTGAGCTAGGTCTAGAGTGTAGGGCTTTTCTGGGACCGGTTATGCCAGGGATCAACTACCCTCCTGCTAATGGTGTGACCTTTGGTGGCATTGGGTGTAGGAATAATGACCTGCGGGGTTACCAGTACGTGAAGGTGCCCCTCCCTCTCTGTCCTGTTCGTCCTGATTTCGAGCTCGTGGTGGGTGTTGCGCGGTCCCTGTCTCTCATTAGGAACTTAGATGACCAGCGCGCTTATGACGCTGGTCTTGCTGCTGAGTATTTTCTGGGGATCCGTGAGTCTTTAGCTCCTAGAACTGCTCCTCCTGCTGCTGGAACTTCGGCCTCTCATGGTGAGTCTAGTGTCGATCCTGCAATGTTGGGTTTCAGTGCGCTGCCCCTGCCCCGTCAAGAGTTCATGATCTTAACCATGATGCTTGCCAACATGACGGATGCCTTAGTCAAGGTATACCAAGACTTTGCTTCCCCTCGGGATATCTTTTTGCATATCCGGAGGCAGCAGTCTGATGCCCTTGCCTCTCGTGTCCCTCTCTTGCTGAAAGAGTATCTTGCTTCGGTCATGGGTACTCATGAGCAGGTTGACGTTTTCTTTCGTCGGGTTCGCGGCATGTGCACTGACCTCCGCAGTGCCGGGTCTCCGCAGACTCAGCGTCACGCCATGGGCATCATAGTTCAAGGTGCGAGTCTTCCTCGTTTCGAGACGAAGTACCCGCACCTGAAAAGAGTCGGTGATGGTGCATCGCGACCTGGACCGATGCCTGTTAACCTGGCCCTTCCTGGTACGCTTACTCCAAGGCAACTGTCCTCCTTGCAGGCTCAGATTGATGGGTTTGCTATGCAGAAGTAGGAGGTAAGCTCTGTCCTATTCTCCTGCACCTCGAAGTTCTCTAATGTGTGTAGCCCGAGCCTGTCTGAGGGTGTCTGGCATGTGGATTCTGGAGCTGGAATGTCTATCACAGGTGATAGGTCTTTGTTCACTGTGTTTCATGTTTCTCCGAATCAGCCATCAGTTCGATTTGGTGATGGAGTGGTTCAACGGGCAGAAGGTATGGGATCCATTGAGTTATGTAGTGATTGGTTACCAACATCAATCACTCTAACTGATGTTCTCTACATACCTCACTGTCCGGTGAACCTCCTGTCAGTAAATGCTGTGGCTCATTCTCTCCACTGCAAGGTTTCTTTTGATAGTCTTAGTTGCACTGCCACTCAGGGCTCTTCTGTTCTCTGGTCCTTCCCTGCCTCCAGTGATGGTGTTTACAAGTTTGCATGTAGGCCTTGTTACACCACCAGTGGCTGTTTGTTTGGTGCTGACGATTACCCAGCTTTTGCACTTGATGTTGATGAGGACGGTGGAGTTGTTATCCCTACCACTCCTGAATGGCTGTGGCATAGGCGGCTGGGTCACCCCGGCTTTGATGCCATGCGCAGACTTGTCAAGAAGGGTATGGTTAAGAACTTACCCCTCTCACTCAAGCAGGTGCAGAAACTGGCTAAGATCCCTTGTGATGCTTGTCAGAAGGCTAAGGGCAAACGTCTCCCTTTTCCTAAAGAAAGCAAAACTAAGATCCGTGCACCTCTCCAACGCCTTCACTTGGATATCATGGGACCAGTTCATATTAGGGGTCTGCGTGGGGAGTTTTATATTCTGTGCCTCACAGACCAATACTCTGGCTATGCTGAGGTATTGTGCTTGAGGACCAGGGATGAAGCTCCCTTAGCAGTCCAAACTATCATCCTCAGATGGATGAATCAGCTGCATGGGTTTGCCTTTAAGTGTCTGAGATCTGACAGGGCTAAGGAGTTTATAGTAAAGTGGTTTGAGGATTGGCTGATATCGGTTGGGGCAGTGCATGAGTTATCGTTGGCATACACTGCACAGCAGAATGCAACTGTGGAGAGGTACAATGGGGTCTTGCAGTCTATAGCTAGGAGCATCCACCTGGAGTCTAAACTAGCTAAGTCTTTCTTGCCCTATGCCTTCCTAGCTGCTTGTTACCTTCGTAATCGTCTGCCCAATCAGGGAGATAAGACTCCACACGAGCTTTTCTTTGGGGTTGTGCCTGATGTGTCGTTGTTGCGTGTGTTTGGTTGCCCTTGCTACGTCACGTTAGTCAATGGGAAGAAACGCAACAAGCTGGACGAAAGGGCGTTATCTGGTAGACTGGTTGGGTATTCCCTGGTGAGTAAGGGTTATTTTGTTTGGGTTCCTAAGTTGCGCCAGGTAGTAGAGAGTCGTGATGTACTCTTCTATGAGCAGTTTGATCATAACTGTATTCCGGGGCTGTCCCCTTATGATGGGTCTCCGTATGTTTCTAGCATCCCTGCCGCTATCAACGGACACATGCCTGAGTCTGCGGTTAATGCCTTAGACCCTTTGCCAACCTTAATTGTCGACCGCTGCCCTGGTCATGGGATGACCTTGCGTCCCAGGTCAGGGGCTGATGGTGCTGCATTGCGTGTGAAGGTACTGGGCGGGCGGGATTCCGAAGTTCTTTCAGATACGATTTTACCCGAATCTCAGGGGGTCGCCAGGCCCTCCTCTGCGCCACGTTCCGTCGGTGAAGTTTTAGGATTACGACAGCCTTCGATCATAGTGGTACCTGGATCAGGTCCATTGACTAATAGTCGCCAACCTCCGACCACCTCGGATGGCTCGCAGGTGTTGTTCAACCCTTCGCCTCCTGCCATCCCTGGTGGATTATTCGGGTCAAGCCCATGTGATGATGTAGCCGTTGCCGATAGCGCAAGTGATGATCTTGAACACTGGTCGGGTTCCGATACTGCGTATGGCTGGGGTGTTCCGGTCGACCCAGGCTTCGTTGATATAGAGGCAAATAAGGCCGGCCTTGTTCAACCAGGCAGTAGTTCTGCACTGGGGGCTATACTACCGGTTACTGCTGATATTGCTGATATCCCCGCTGCTCATGTACAAGTAAACTGCTTGTACGTGGGAGCATACATTTCCACCTCCACTGAACTGACCTACAAGGCTGCCATGCTTCCCTCCAACCCTGACAGGGATCAATGGCTGCTTGCTATGAAGGATGAGATGGCGTCCCTCCATGCCCATGGTACTTGGGCTCTCACTCCACAGCCTCCTAAGCAGAGGATCCTGTCTGGCAGGTGGTTATTTGTGAAGAAAATTGGGGTTGATGGTTCTTTGCGCTTCAAGGCACGTTTTGTGGTCTGTGGTTTTCTGCAGCGTCCGGGGCTGGACTTTCATGATGTATATGCCCCCGTTTCTTCTTAAGCAGGTCTGAGGGTGCTCCTTGCTGCCATCACTCATAGAAAGATGTTTGTTCGGGAGCTGGACATCAAGACTGCATTTCTGAATGCTAAGCTAGAACCTGGTCTGGACCTGTACTGCCACCAGCCTGAGGGCTTTAAGGTACTTGGTCCTAACGGTGTTCCCCTTGTGTGCAAACTGATCAAGTCCCTTTATGGTTTGAAACAGGCGCCCAGGGCTTGGAGTATGGATGTCAAGCGGGTTTTGGTTGCACATGGGTTTACTATGTGCAAGGCAGAACCTGCTCTGTATTTTAGAAGGGATTCTATTGGTGGGTGGAGCTATGTCCTGACCTATGTTGATGATTTTATCTGTGCTTTTAGTGAGCTGGATAGGTATGCTTTGTTAATCAAGGCTATGAACAAGGCTGGCTGGGAGGTTAAAGAGATGGGTGTACCGGTTCAGTTCCTCTCTTTGGACATGGCTGTTACACTTGACTCTGACGGCAGGTGTATTCAAGTCAACCTCTCCCAGCACTCCTACATTGTTGACCTGGTGGAGCAGTTTGGTCTTACTGCTGCTACCAAGCCCAAATTTGGTGCCCCCATGGCCAAGTGCACCGTCACTGACCCTCCTGGAGACCCCCTGACCTCCAATAGCCAGTACCTCTCTCTTGTGGGTGCTTTGCTATACCTGGCTACTTGCACCAGGCCTGATATTTCTTTTGCTGTGAGCTACCTGTCCAGGTTTTCTGCTCACCCTACTGCTCCCCTCTGGGGGGCAGCCAAGCGTTTGCTCTTGTATTTGAGGACACATTCCCACCTGTGACTCACTTACACCCATAGCCCTGAGTTCTCTTTTACTGTCTTTAGTGACTCCTCCTTTGCTGATGATGGGTCTGACAGGAGGTCTCAGACTGGATTTGCTGTGCTAGCTGGGGGGTGCATAGTGAACTGGATGAGCAAAAGGCAGCCTACTGTTGCCATTAGCTCTAGTGAGGCTGAGTATCAGGCCCTGTCTCAGGCTGCCAGGGAGGTGCAATGGTTGAAGAAGTTGAGGGTGGATCTGGGTCTGCCTTGTGGTTTGGTTACCATTCAGGGTGACAACTTAGGGTCTCTGAGTTGGGCCAATGACTGGCAGCTAGCTCCTCCCTCGCAGCAAGCACATTGATGTTATTCATCACTACATCAAGGAGCTGGTGGAGGATGGTCAACTGGACGTTGCCTATGTTAACACCAAGGACAACTGTGCTGACCCCTTCACCAAGCCCCTTGATCCTGCTGTGTTCTGGAGGTTTGTCCGAATGTTTGTAATGACCGCTTCTTCTTAGGGTCAATTTTTTTTTGTTACATCGGTTTCTTTGGTTATCATTGTTTGGCATTAGGTTCCTACTCCCGGATCAGGTTTTCTATACCGTTGTTACCCATCTTTGATATTCGGTTTTCATCTTTTTCTAACTTGGCAAATTTTTGGTTTTTGCCTTGATTCATTCCTTCCTGTCACCCTTTGGGTTCCATTTGAAGTTCTCTCGATTTTTCGGAGTTCTTTGATTTTTTTTTTTTAATTGTTACATATAGTTCTATGTCACCAGTGCCATAGGTGGAGAAGTAGTATTGTATGTCACCTGTGTCATAGGTGGAGTGTCAGCATGAATTGCGGTGCTCTCACGCGTTTTATGACTTGGTGACTACTTATGTACTTCCTTAAAACTATCGGCTCTGCCAGTACTGTGTCATCCTTCATGACACAGTGACAGCTTCCTGTTGGCTGTGTCACCGGTCTCTCACTGACATGCTCTGTATTGCATGTGCCCGGCTTAAGATTCCTGGCTTAGGTTCTAGTCAGGTTACAGGCATCCGCCTCTCCCACCGCTGGTGTCCTTTGGCATCCGCCTGTCCTTGTAATGCTATTCTCGTCTCCGCATATATATATATATATAGATTGGCGCGTCTGCTCACGCAAGCATCTTTGTCCACTCTCCGGAGTGTTATCCAAGCTGATAACCCTTCTTAAAAGCTTGCATGCCCTCATCTCGTACTTCCCGATTAATAAACTTTCACAACCACTCATCCCCCCCCTTATCCTCACGGAACCTTTATTTTTCAACCCGAATTTCAATAGCGAAAATTCAGGTTATAGTATTAATTCCTGGAAAAATATTGCATATGCTGGCCTCACTATGGTCCAACATATTTGGGACACCAGCACGCAATCCTTTATGACCACCCCAGATTGGATACGTCACCTTCCTCACTTAAAATTCAGAGAAAATAAACGTGCGCTTCTTATCTCTGCTATCCGTAATAACCCCCTCATGATTCAAGCTTTAGGTTCCACCAACTATCATAATTACACCAACACAGATATTATCGACTCCTGGCTCGAATCATGGGGCTGGGAAAACATCGATTCGCTAGATACCATCTCTACTTCCAAGCTCTATCGAGGCATCTTCCCCCATTACCCCCCTAGATTTATCCATCAATGGAATGATATTCTTCTAGATGAACATAGACAACTAACTCACAATTGGTTTAAATTCATCTGGAAACTTTCTATCCCTCGGAAGATGAAAGACATGCTTTATTCTTTACTCAATAACTCTCTTCCCACTATTTGCAAAGTTACTCACACTACAAATCACCTTTGCCCTACGTGCACACAGTCCACTGAAACTATCCCACACATCCTAGTTGAATGCCCGTATGCCCAATCCCTCTGGAAATGGGCTTGCTCAGTTTACACCCGTTGGAAACCCAACGCTAGATTCTCTAATTTCACATTCCAATTATGGATCCATAAACTCCTGTCCAAAACTGACACCCTTGAATGGATATTTTGGTCCATTCCTGTCTTCAAAACCCTTTGGCTTGCCCGCTGTTCCAAACTTTATTCTGATACGACTTTTTCTTTCAATGAATTATGCTCTCGTTGCATATCTCAATGGCTCTCATCAGCCTTGATTATGTCTAAGTACTACAGCCCTAACCTTTTCCACCCCATCATCTCTGTTAACCCCTCATCCCATTCCATTACCTGGAATGGCCCTTCTTTTAATCAACCCTTAACCTTCCCACTTTCCGGCTAACCAACTTTTCTTTCTACCTATATATGCAAATGCTAATAACAAGGTTTCAATCTTATCAAGTATCCCTTTCGCTGCAAACCCTATCCCCTTTTCTATAGACCTCTACCACCTCTACCCCTTTGGAATTCGACATAGAGGACATCCAACTTGAGCAGAACTCCATAAAGGACGTCGCCAATGTCACCATTCATGCTCACATCGAGCTTATTGCCGCTCTAAAACAGGGGGAGTGCGAGGTGGAGGAGTGACGGATCCAGGATTTGCACAGGTAGTGGCGTGCTGCCCAGGTGGCATCACTGTTGGGGCAGCCCCATGCTTGGTGCGCGTGACTGCCTTCGGTCTGCGTGGGCCACGCCCACCATTGGTTTCCTTCCAGGTCCCCAATGGAATCTGCCTCGTAGTCTGCGTCAGTAACAGTGGCGTGAGGTTGGTAACGCTGGGTGGGTGGGGTGGAGGGTTCAATAGAAGCAGGAGATTTAACGTTATCGGTTGTGTTCTGCGCAATTGCGTAACCGGGCGCAAGTTGTCCGTGTGAGAGGGGAAGTGGGTCGGAGTGTATTGGGGAGGCGACAGTTTGGAGGGAGGAGAGGTGAACGGTGAGGCGGTTCAGGGACCGTTTGTGGTGTTTAGTAACTTTGTGTAAGGTGATAAGAGAGAGATCTTTAGTGCTGACAAGGTGAGTTCCCATGGGGGTGACCAGGTCATGGTATGAATAGATGTCTAGGTCATGGAATGGCGTCATGAGTGATACAGGGATTGCCTGTGGAGGGAGAGGAAGAGAGTGTATGTTAAGTTTGTCAAGAAGTTCTGTGTCATTCCAAGAAATTGTTATGTCAGATTTTTTAATAATTTCCAGCTGGCGGGCTAGGGACATATACTTAAGTTGCTTGCGGGATAGAGAGAGAGGATCTAGAGTGGTCATGGTGAAAGTTGATTTATTAAGGAGAGCTCTAGTGAGGATTCCCAGGTGACCTTGCTCGTTCATGGACTGGGTGAGGGCTGTTGCAGTAATCTGGGAATATTCAGTGAGTAGAGAGGGCACCCCTAGTCCTGCCTCTGTTTTAGGGAGGTGGAGTGCTCTTGTCGGAAAAGATCTGGGAAGTGAGCAACAGAGTTTAACTGTTTTTAATACTGCTCTGTCAATGACATGAATGTCGGTTAGTGAGAAGGGAGCTACTATCATGGGGTATTTAATAGCTGCTCTGACATATTGTGAAATTATTCGTAAGCATTGGGTGGGGGTCGCCCTGTTTTTAGCTTTGGTGAGGATACTCAGCCCTTTTTTTTTTTTTTTTTTTTTTTATTGTTACAAAGAGTAGAAGACCGTGAAAACAACTGAACCGTCTGACGGTACTTAGCAGTACATCGACGACGCTGCCCCCTGATAGGGCAGTGGCGTTGAGGGCTGCAAGCTAAGCAGTCCTGCAAACCAGATGGCAGGACTTGGGAGGGCACAGCACTAGGGCAATGCCGGGCGGTGCCGGTACGTAGCCCCAGCTGGCCTGGGTCAATGGACTTGGCAGTAAGTTACTGCTGCCAGTCGTAGAACAAAGGGCAGGACGGAACAAAAAGGTGGTAGAAACTGAAAACAAGGTGGTACTGGTAGTACACCGGCGAGCTTCCCAGTAAAGCAGTGGAGTCGAGGGTCGCCTAGGTACCTTAGAAAACCAGGACTCTACAGTGGTACTTGGCAGTATATCGGCGAGCTGCCCGATGGAGCAGTGTTGTCGAGGGCAACCAAGATACCCCCAGCGAGCTGCCCGATAGAGCAGGATTGTCGAGGGCTACCAGGGTAGAGAAATAAGGGGGAGGTACTCAGCAGAAGGATGACAAAACTACTCCAAAAAGGCAGCTCTGAGCCGAAAAAGAGAAAAAGAGGAAACTAGAGGATTATGAAGAAAGACAACAACATAAGGTGCCTAGCAGTAAAGCGGGGAATCTGCCTGGGAGGCCAGGACAGCCGAGGACCGCCCGGCAGTACTACTGTAAGGTAAAGTAGTACTGAAAGAGAGTCCAAGACCGCCACAAAAACACCTGGCATCAGAGCTAAATAACTAATGGGCTAAGGCAAGGTTATAAAAGGAGATTTTTTTTTGTTTTCCTTACTACAAAAGGCAGGAAGAAAACCAAGAGTACAGGAGAGGACAAAGTGTCTGGTTCAACTAGGGGTAAGAGGGAAGAGGGGCTGTAGGGACTCTGCTAAAGAGGGATTAAGGGGATAGCATATCGGTATCTTCAAAGTGGCGCTTTCTGTTCATGGAAGAGGTGGAGGCTACTGGTCGCGGAATCTCAGGGGAGGTAGAGGACAGCTTCCTCCGCTTGAAAAAGAAGGTATAGGTCTGCTTGGTCGGAAGGGCGTCTGCGTGTTCTCGACCCTTGAAGATATCATGCAGGGGGAGCTGAACTTGAACCTTCTCAGGAGTATCAGGGGCAAGCCCGTTAACCCTCATGAGGATGTCAGAGGAGGGAATGCTCTTGCCATGTAAGAAGACAGGGTTGAATTCATCTAGAATAGCTCCATGACAGTGGTTCCAAAGGCCATGCTTCTTACCCATACGGTCCAGAAGGGGTTTAAGAAGATCTAGCCCAACCAGGAGGGGGCCTTGGACCCTAACTGGAAAGAACTCAGTTTCAATCATCTGGCCCACAATGGAGCCTTTAGAGGCACGATAAGCTATCCTGATCTGAATTTCAGGGGGGTGCGAGACAGCATCTGCAAAGGAGGATGCTGTAAAAAGGGAGCCATGTTGATCACCCAGTCGGTGATCACCCAGTCGGTGATCACCCAGTCGGTGATCACCCAGTCGGTGATCACCCAGTCGGTGAAGAGCCACTAAGTGGCAACCCAGTGAGATTTCATCCAGGTCCAGGGCGACATGGTAGTCTGCCCCTTTGTGAAAGCCTCTGGCTGTGACGATGTGTGAAGGGGTGGCCTGGATGAGCTGGTTACTCGAGGAACTCCACGAGACGGCGGCCAAGTCAAGAATTGCCTTTTTCAGCAGGTTTGCTGAATTGGGTGGCCACGCTCTAAATGTTACCGTGCATATAGAATAACTCCCACCTCACACCCTGACAGGATCCGCGAGGCCATGACATCCTCCGACAGCAGCGCACCTGCACCACCGGCGCGCCTGCTCCACCTTACCTACGGATCCCAATACAAAGCCCTGCACATCACGAGCGGGCGGGGCAAGCGCTCCTATAACGACGACAAACTAGTCACTTCCACTGTTGTCCACGTTCAATGGGCCCCAACCATCATCCACAACGAACATATCAACTCCTACACACACATGGGATACAGCATCCACCACAGCACACCTCTTACCTCCACTACCTCCACCATACATTGGAAACCCCAATCTCACCATGCGTCTCACCTTGTTGAACTTTTGGGACAACCAGCATACGACCAATTAACCCACACTTTTAAAACTACTCCCCCATTAACCACACACCTCAACCCTAGGAAGGACACCCACCTTACTAACCTTCAACAACAAGGCCAATGGGCCACCTCCCCAGGATTCAATGCTGACAACCACAACCTTGTTCACAAACTTCTGAAAATTGACACACACGACAGGCATCCAGACTGGGACATTCAACCACCCTCAGCCTACATTATACAAACAGGCATCCTCACCACTCTGGATGACCAATCCACACACACACACACCAACGTTTCATATCTTTATAACCCCACTGGTCACTGTCTTGGGCACATTCCCAATGACAGACTTACCTCTCTCAAACAAAACTATGACCACTTCAAAAATCACCACCCTACCAAATGGAACCAATTGACCCAAGGAGGGACATATCACACTGACTTAGCTGCCCTCTTCACCAGATACAGAGCTGATCCTTCCGCCACCAACACTCTTTCCCCCCTCCTCTACCAAGCTGCAGCTGCCCTGGGCATTACTCACCATCGTACTTCTAACCCTCTTAGCTACGACCAAGGCCTCACCAGCTTCTCTTCTACCAGCCCTGCTGATCAGCTCTTTGGCTCTAACCAAGACCCCTTTCTTACCATCTGGACTGGGGGCTCCCTGGTGGACATTCCTAACTCCACTACACAAGCACACCAAGCTCTACGGTGGGCCCTAGCCAGTGCTGACCATGCTGAAAATATTCTCAGCCCTACCTGCACCCTGATGCTCCTTCATGACGACCTTGCTGCCCCCTACAAAACTCTCCTCCATCACTCATGGATTCACTATATTCACTAGACCACAGTCTGAATTTTATGCTACCTCTGAAATCTGGCTTGGCAGCAAATCTCACACTCCACCCTCCACCCAAAAACTGCACCTCATCCTTATATGCAACCCCAACAGCCAAGAGACCTACTTTCCTAAACTCCTAGATTTTATTAACCAATGGACATACTACATGCAAAGCCTCTACTCATCTTGGGAGCCCTCCACTATCACACCACCTCCCACTCTTACCTCCTCTGACATTGTAATTACCTACCCACGGAAACTCAAATCTCTTGTCAAAAAAACCCGGCAAACTCTACTCCACCAACACCCTCCTCCCTCTCTTCTTACCACTACTCACCCATGTCTCCACCTACCTACCCCCTCCTCAGGCCTCCAGGTCTACACAGATGGCAGCCTAATAAAAGGTAAACCAGGGCACCCTAGCAAAATAGGTGCTGCAGTATATGTCCCGGCTGCAGGACAAAGCTACACCATCAACCCTGGGGGAATAGGGGCCACCAAAACTAACAACAGGGCAGAACTGGTAGCCATCCACCAAGCCCTTCTCAACATTGACTATGAAAAATCTCTTACACTCCATACAGACAGCCTCTGCTCTCTTCAACTTATTAAAAAAAATGATTCATGACCCTACCACAACAACCCGTTCTATTCATACTGAACTACTGCAATCAATTCAAAAACACCTCATTCAACGCATCCTGCATGGCTCACACACCACTCTTTGTAAAGATCGTTCCCACACAGGTATCCTTGGAAATGACAGGGCAGACATTCTGGCACGCAAGGCAGCTGAGCACCCTGCCTCCACCAATTTCACTGACAACACTGGGGAAATCCCCCGCCACAATGTCTACTGGCCCACAGTTCAACCTCCTCGCACACCCATGGGAGATATTCCCCCACGCATCCTAGCACCTAACCTTACACAAGGTATCACCTCTAACCTGCCCACTAGCTGCCACCTTGGCCAACACCCTCTTAAAGGGATTTATGCAACCACCTGGGCTGATAACACTCCCCACCAACTTCCTCATGCAAGTAACCAATTTTGGACCTCAACCCTTATCCAACATAAAACTAAATTCCACATCCTTAAAGCCCGCTGGGGTAGACTGTGGAACCGTAAACTTGCATTCCGCTGGAAACTACCTTATATTACCAGCACTCACCCACCCACGAACTCCCTATGCCCCATCTGCCACACCTGTGAGGACGGAGCGGGCCACATCCTGGCGGGCTGCACACACCGGACTTTCAAGGGGCTCTATATCAAGAGACATGACGCCGCAGTGCGACTCATCCACAAGGCCATTTGCACCGGAGCCCTGGGATCCCTCAGAATGATCATGGACGCTGGCAAGGAAGAGGACCTCCCCAGAGGGGTCCTGGGCAAACGTCTCCCTGACTGGCTACGCCCCTCCACTATTACTGTAGAGGACTGGAAGAGAATGAGACCTGACCTCGCCGTCCTACCTGACATAGACTCTCCTACCTGTATGGCTGATAAAGAACTCTGGGTTCTTGAGCTTGGATACTGCTCTGATACCAACCATGCTACTAAGTTTATCACTAAACACGCCCAGCATGTTGAATTAGTAAATGGCCTTAGATCTGCTGGATACCTCGTTCACTACGAAGTTATCACCGTTGGAACAACTGGTACTATTCCAACCTCTTTTTTGACTTCTATGACCACACTTGGACTTGGAGACCGTGTGCCCTTAAACTGGCGGACACAGTCCACTCCCACACCATCACTAGCTTTCAGAGTATTTTACAGTGCAGACGTTTTATGGAAGCACACCCCGGGTCGATACCCGGGGACTAGCACACAGACCGTCCCCCCTCTCAGGTTTTGTCTTGCCAGCTGCATTGTGCTGGTGCTTCCCAACCGGGGTGAAAACCCCCCGTATTAAGCTGCACCGGCATGATGTGGCCACGATGCCTGCTGGTCAGGCATCGGTGGTGATTCTTTTAACTGAGGTGGCCCTACGGTGACTATGGCTAGCTCCGGCTTACGCTATGGTGTCCTTAACTTCACGTCCTGTGAGTAACGGTATTACACGGATGTAACAATTTCAATTTAAATTTAAATTTAAAAAAAATTACAAATCCATCTCACGCACTTGCGGATCTTGGAATTAAGCACTGCCGACCTTCGTGTTGCAAACTACGTGGTACATTTCGCCTCGCAGCAATACAGATAAGGCGGCTTGGCCCGTCCCTCCTCGCCAGGGACCCGATTTTCGCTATTTTTCCTTCTTCGCCCATTCTCGCAGGCTTATTCAGTTGAAGTTTCTCAATTATTGGCTTTCGACACGCGCCTAGGACTTGTCTTTGAACCAATTCCTCGCAATTCTTGGTGCCCCCTAAGTTCAACTCTGAAAGTCGCCCATCGTCTCATTAAGCGCGCGCGGTTCCCTGATTCGCATGCAGCTGAGGCAACATGGGAAGGTTCCATGCTGCCACCCCTTGCTCTACTTGCATGGTATATTGGTACGGTAAGGCATGGTGCAGAATAGCATGATATTGAATGGTTTATACCTACATGCATGGTACAATGGTAGATTTGTATGGTATGGCGTGCTGGTGCAGCATAGCACTGTATGTTATGGTTTATACCAACATGCATGGTACAATGGTATAATAGTGGGGCATGGCATGTTGTAGCATAGCATTGTATGATGTGTACCTAAATGCATGGTATATTGGTATAGTATGGAGTGATGGTTGTGAAATATATGATTCTAAACGTAGAAGTGATGATGATGGTCATGGTGAGATTGGTAGTACTGATGGTGTTAATGAGAAGATGATTGCGATCATGTTATGTGGTGTCGTAGTGCCTGCTTCAGTAGTTGTGTGTGGGTTGTGCTGCAGTTGGATAAACAGTTATGTGTGTGTGCAAGGTGTGTCTGAGTGTGTTTCTGTGTGCATAGGGTAGTGCATGGATAGCCAGTGTGTATGTGCATGGTGTAGTGCATGGATAGCTAGTGTGTGTGTGGGTGAGTGCCTGAGTGTGTTGTTTGTGTCGATGGGATTGTCTTGTAGTGCATGGGGATGGCCATGTGTGTGTATGTAAGTAGGGCCGTGTGGCAGTGCATGCGTAGCCCCTTGTGTGTGCGTGTGTGAGTGTCTGGGTATGTGTGAATGTGTGCATAGGGTTGTCTTGTAGTGCATGGATGGCCTGGTGTGGGTGCGTGAGTGTCTGATTGGGTTGTGTTTGTCCATGGGATTGTCTTGTAGTGCATGGATGACCAGGTGTGTGTATCTGTGTACGGAAACAGATCTGTGTGGCAGTGCATGTGTAGCCAGATGTGTGTGCATGTGCCTGGGGTTGTCTTATAGTGCATAGATGGCCAGGTGTGTGTATTTGGTATGAACAGTGCTGTTTGGCAGTGCATGTGCAACCGGTGGTTCGTTAGTTTGTTTGCATGCGTGAGTGTCTGGGTGTGTTTGTGTGTGCATGGATTTGTCTTGTATTGCATGGATAGCCAGATGCGTGTGTATGTGCGTGCACAGTGCTGTGTGGCGGTGCATGGATAGCCAGATGTGTAATTTGTGCATGCACAGTTCTGTGTTGCAGTGCATGGTTAGCCAGATGTGTGTGTATGTGCATGCACAGTGCTGTGTGGCAGTACATGGATAGCCAGATGTGTGTGTATGTGCGCGCACAGTGCTGTGTGGAAGTGCATGGATATTAATTTGTATTGTGCTTGCATATCCGTGTATTTGAGTGTGTTTGTGTTTGCATGGGGTCATCTTGTAGTGCATGGACAGCCAGGTGTGTGTGTACGTACTTGCACTTATAATGCCTGTGCGACAGTGTATGCATGTGTAGCCAGTTGTTTTGTGTGTGCATGCTTGAGTGGCTGAATGTGTTTGTGTTTGCATGCGGTTGTCTTGTGGTGCATGCATAGCCAGAGGTGTGTGTATGTGCGTGCACAGTGCTGTGTTGCAGTGCGTGGATAGCCAGTTGTGTGTGGGGGGGCGTGCACAGTGATGTGTGGCAGTGTAAGGATGGCAATTTATTTTGTGCGTGCATGCGTGTGTATTTGAGTGTGTTTGTGTTTGCATGGGGTTGTCTTGTAGTGCATGGATAGCCAGATGTGAGCGTATGTACTAGCACATGGCTGTGCGACAAAGTATGTGTAGCCAGTTGTTTTGTGTGTGCATGCTTGATTGGCTGAATGTGTATGTGTTTGGGTCAATAAAGTCCATCTACAAGACAGTCCAGGCACGTTTAATACTCCTTCAAACTTAACAACCCTACAAAATGTCAATTGTCGTAGAAACGAAGCTACATCCATCAATGCAATTCAACTAAATCTAAATATATTGAATTCAAATGAATGCAACTCGAATCAATTAAATGCATTCAATTCAAGTCAATACAACACAATTTTTATTCTATCAAATTAATTAAATAAATTTTAATTAATTAATTAACTAATTAATACAATTAAATTTAATTGATAATTAATTAAATATAATGTAATTAATTAATTAATCAATACCTTATAATTAATCAATATATTTAACAGAATTTGATTAATTCCTTTTAATCTTATTATTCATTAATGTATACAATTTATTTATTTAATGAAACAATTATACAATAATAAAATTATAAAATTAAAATTTTAATCAAATACAGATTATTTAAAACATTTTCATTCGGGACGCGCCTCCAGGCGCCCTTTATTTGAAGAGGGATTAGCCCCATGAAAATGTCCGTTCGTTCGTTCGTTCGTCCGTGTGTCACCAACCACATTTTCAGGTTTTATGAAAAACATCAAAAAATTGAACATTCTATATTTTTGATGAATTGTAAGACTTATTTACACCGGACAAATTTTCACCAGAGCACATATGAGCATCGCAATTCACGAAAAGGAGCTCAGGTTGGGCCAAAAAGCTACAATTCTCGGTTGACAATTTGATTTCAGGGTGTTTTAACATTTCAAATTTAAACCACTTTAACATGTGCGTACACATAGGTTTGGGAGCAGAATTGTCGTCAAAAATTCGAGGCGAAACATGTAAGCATCACAATGGACGAAACATTCCCCTAGGGCACGTGCTATAATTAGCCCACGGGCCCCACCTCAGGGTCGTGCGTGGGGCAGGGGCGGGGGCCACCGGGCAGGGGCGGGGGCGGGGGCGGGGGCCACCGGGCGGGGGCAGTGCCGGGGGCAGGGGCAAGCCACGCCACCTGCCGCTGGCCAAAAACCCGTTCAGGAGGACGGGACATACCGTTCACGTCCGGGCTGGGCCGAAACATGCAATATCTTGTACAAATCCCGTAAAATCAACCATACACCTGATTGGCCTCATTTTTCTTGCATCAAATTCTTAAAAAAAAGGCCAATCTACATACATGCATTTCATTACATTACAGAAACGTTCAATACTGCTTAAAAATCAACAACCCTTCAAAAACTCCCTTTTTCGTCACTTTATAGTTAACAATGCTAAATCATCAATCGATTCATTGGAATTCAATTAATTTAATGCCTCCAGGCGCCCTTCAAATTTAATCCTATTCGAATTGATAAAAAATAAAGCAATTACATGCATTCAAATCACGTAAATTAAATTAAATGGAAAGGAATAAATCGAATTAAAATAACACAACATTAAATACAATTCAATTTAATTAATATAATACATTGAATTAAGGATTCGAATAATTTCGTTCGGGACGCGCCTCCAGTCGCCCTTAATGATTAAGTCCTTGTATGGTCCTTCGACAGGAAGTGTTATATCGGATGATGGCTCCGTCGAGCTGGCAGTTCCACGTGGTACGCCACGCCGATGTACCGATGTACACGTCAGACTTACGGCTGTATAGAGTGCTATCCCGAGGAGACTGACAGGCTTGACGCATCAGACATGGTAAGGGATCGGCATTTAATATTAGTCTGGAAAAACTCCTATGTTAACTAATATTAACTAATATTAGTATGTTAGATTTCAGATTTATTTTGCCCAAATCAACTTTTGAAAAATGGAATCAAATATGTCATTGAATAACTAAGCTAGCAATGGAGCCGGATTTTGATGGGAGCCAATCTGGATGGTTACAAAAATGAAAACAGAGCATTTGTAACGCGGAACGCAGAACTAGCGTAACACGGAACTAGCCCGTGGCCTAATGCCCAGTCAAAATTGTGCCCAAATATTGTGGGCTTGACCAGCAGAGGTAGTGAAGTAACACTACGTCTGAATTTCTAGGAAAGCTACGAGCATCAGCTTTTAGGCAGCTCTGTGAGCCAGCCACTAGGCTATGTCCTAGGATTTTAGTGGTGACTGGTGAAAGAAATTTAATTATGCTAGCTTCGAGGTGCACTAGCTTGCTTTGGTTTGGGCTGAACAGCCAGCCAGGGGTGCTGCCTAGAAGCTGCACCCCATCTCAGAAGTAGTTGCCATTTCTGTGGACATCTGATGCTCGGAGTTGGCTACGTGAGAACTACGGTTTACTCGTCATCATTATCCATGTCAGTGTTTGTGTGTGTGTTTGTGTGTGTGTGTGTGTATGTGTATGTGTGGGTGGGTGGGTGTGGGCGGGTGGGTGGGTGGGTGGGGGGGGGGGGGGCAGTCTCATGCCAGTGAGATCTCGAAGTAGTCCAACGTTACTAGGCAGTCATCCTTCACGTTGGATGAATGGTGAATTGGTGAGCCATGATCCCAACCATTTTTTCTGTCTTCTCAATAGCCCCGAAAGTGCCTGGGTCCTTGCTGATGACCATGTCGATTTGTTCATGATAATTGAACGTGCTCCGGTTAAGGTGAGCTAGTAGCAACTCCGGCTTCCACAGTGAGCCGGAGTGTTGCTGCATTCCATCGTCGTTCAGTTGCTTAAGCAACGTTCTACCGCGCTTGGCCGTGGCTTAAAAGATTACAAGAGGCTCATGTCCTAGCAGTGAAACAACACCGCCCTAAAGTCGGACTCGAGAAACCACACGCCGTCTTCCGGCAGCGGGGCTCGAACTCCGGTGGCCGAAACCTGAACCACCGGGTCTGGACCATACCGTCCTCCAGACTGGGCTTTCGGGGACATCGCTGTCGTGCACCAACATCAACGGAAGTACGAGAACGCGCGTTGCGAGAACGACCGATTCACTTGTATAGATGATGTGTTTTATCCTTTTATGCAAATTCCTTCCCTAGTCTGTGTCTCGGATGCCGTCCGCATCTCAGCCTCCCTCTCTGCCGCCCTTAGGGCGTGCTTCCGACTTGCATGGACTGGTGATGTTCGGCGTTCCGCCACGTTTGGCCGCATGAAGTAACCCGCACTGGCCTCATGCACATGCCTCTTACCATGTCCACGTTTGTAGAGGACCCCCTCCATGTGCAGGGGCTGCTGAGCTCTTTGCTTGATAGCATCCCCCAAAATTGGCGGTCACCTCCTCCTCCTCCCCCCTCCCCCCCTCCTCCTCCTCCCTCCAACCTGACACATGCCCGGCCTGATATCCCGGCCGCTATCAGTGGGCAGTTGCCTTCTCCTCCAGCCCCCCCCCCCCCCCCCCCCCCCCCCCCCCCCCCCCCCCCCCCCATGTATCCCTCTTACACCTCCTCAGCCCACGGCTAGGATGGGTCCTTCCCCGCTCGCCCGCCACCCCTCCCCACTCCACAGGGTTCCCGGTCACTCTAACCAAACTCAAGGTTAAGCATGGCACCGCCTTGCAGAGTGTAGCAACAAAGGGCCTCCAATCTGAGGCACGGGCTACGTACGTGAGCCTTGCCTTGGGTCCACCTTACTGCCCACGGTATCTCTCTGCCCGTACACGGGTGTTTGCTAGGGTGCTTCCTTCACTCTGGTCCCTTCCTTGGGAAAACAGCCAAAAGGACATTTTGTGGCGCCTTATGGCCGATGGCGTTCCAGGGGCCTCCTCCCGGGTACAGTTCCGCTGCCCGTGTTGCCCTGATGTGCCTTCTGACTGCGACCCTCGCTTCCACTGCTTTTGGACGTGCCCCGTTGCTTTAGCGGTCCGTGAGGCTCTGCAGGTTCCCTTGGCCACCCTTTCTGCCTGCCCCATCCAGAGAGCTAGCCTCTGGGTGTGCAACCCCCGCCCCTCCTCAGCCATGGATACCTATGTGTGGGGAATTGTTTGCCTTGCGGCCCTGTCAGCTATGGATCATGGCCGCTGGCAATTGTGGAGGTTGGCCTCCTCTGTCCGAGGTGAGGCCACTTCCGGCCCTCGCCAGGCCACTCTGTATGAGTTGTGGGGCCTTCCAGCTCAGGTGCCAGCTGTTCGCCCCCTCTCGGAGCGGGCTGGAGCACTTGCTGTGGCTGATTTCTGGGCTCGCATTGCTGATTTTGTCGCTACAGAAGAGCCCCCTCCTGAGTGGGAGGACACGGTGGGAGATGATCACCCCTTCATCAGCCATGGTGGGTCCCGTGTTAACATGGGAGTTCCCAACCCTCCACATATGTCAGTGGCGAATCCTTCGATGGCCCAGGACCATTCCCATGACCATTTGCTTCTCTCCCAGAATGAGCTTCTTCCCCTGATCCTCCCTGACAGCCTGGATGACTAGCTTGGATTTGTTCTTGTCCCTTTGTAGCAACCGTCTTGTTCGTGGCGGTGTAGGTGATGGGGGTAGCTTCTGTTTTCACTTCTCGAGTCTCCGACTCTCCGTTTGACTCTTGACCTGTTTGATTGCTCTCCTGTGCCCTCTCTCCGTCCTTTAGCTCGATGGTTTCTTGACAGATAGGCTATGGACTCTCTTAGCTTTTCCCCGCTGGTCTTGGTCTTTCGCTTTTCCACACGCTTTTTGTCGTGTTAGTAGTTCTGCTTAGGTTGTTGAGTGTCCTTTCTTAGCTGTGCTTTTCCTTGTGGCGTTTTGGCTGACGGCTTGGTCTTGTGTTTGCCTTTAGATAGGAAGTGTTAAGGCCGCCTTTTTAGAGCTCTATGCCTCTCTCCTTGTTTGTTTGGTGAATTTCCAGTGCCTTTTGTCCTTTTACGTCTTCTTGTAGAATCTCGCTTTTTAGGCCTCGGCAACTCTCAGCCCTTCTACAATGTATTTTTGCTTTGGTAGTTCGCTTTCCTTGTTGACAAGCCTTTTAATTTGCTCTTTCGTACGTTTTTTTTGGAGGTTACCTCCTGGACCAGGTTCTGAGGGGTATGTTGCCCAAACCCTCACTGTTATAAAACTGTCCAGCTGCCCTAGCTCTGTTCAGTCTCGGCATTGATTTCTGCTGAGTATGTAACTAGTCCTCATTCATTCATTCCAGACCCGGTAGTTCAGGTTTCCGCCACCGGAGTTCAAGCCCCGCTTGCCGGAAGACGGCGGGTGGTTTATCGAGTCCGACTTTAGGGCGGTGTTGTTTCACTGCTAGGACATGAGCCCATTGTAATCTTTACACAAGGGAAACTGCAAGCTTGCAAACATCTATTTCTTGATCTCCTGCACGCGCAGCAGCAGAAATTTCGAGATACGCTGCAAGAGACAGTGGGGCTTATGATCTGTCGCTCTCAAATGCCGACATCTCATGCGACCTCGCGTTTGAACACAAATTATGAGTCATGTGCGTTTGAATAGGAGCCAGTAACCGGAGTTGGAGCTAATTTGAGTGGGTGCTACCTTACTACTACAGCTTCAGTAGCAGCTTCAGTGGCTTTGGGCCGATAATGGGTCGGTCGATGGTCGGTTGCGTCTCAGGACGCATACTATGCGATTGGTTGCGTCCCAGGACGCAGGCTGTTGAATTGGTTGCGTCCCAGGACGCAGAGCAGGGGGTCCTGAAAACCCCTGGCAGGCAGCCGAGCCACGATACCAGGCACTAAATGCACTGCCAGCCTTTGGGTGTGGGTGCATGTGTGGCTGTCGAAGCTGCCTAGGTCAGTCTGGTTTCTATACTATAACCCTGGGTCTTTGAAACGATATATAGACAGGAAACGCTGCAACTGTATACACATGGTCAATTTTCTCTTCAACTCTCACCCACATCAAGATGTCCATGAAGCTCGTAAACAACTCTGTCGCCCGCCGTGGCGTGTCATGCAAGGCCTCTTCCGGCAAGGGCGTCGAGCCCAGGACCTGTAAGTTTGTCCTTGTCGGTTTTACCGCACCATGATGCCATCGTCCTAATAGCTTTGGCCTGATTCAATGCGCGCACTCCCAATGACTCGGATCGAACTCCCTCTGTCCCAGCGTCATCGACTCCCCAAAAAGCTTACTTACTTCGCTGACTTGCCCGATCTCCCGATATAATTGTGTGGTGGTTACCACGCGGTCATTGTAGCGTCCCCGACCGAACTAGATGGAGGATCTGCACCCCGGTCTATCCGATCCCCGGTGGCCTTGCTGCCCACCTCCCATTCATCCTCGAAACCCACGCGAACATATCTTTCTGCTAAAGTTTCTTGTAAATGCTTTACCACAGAAGCTAATCAGAAGCTAATCTGATCTTTCTTCTCATCTGTCCTCGCAGACCTCAAGACTCTGCCCGGCATCTCCCAACCCTTCCCTGATGTGTTCGACCCTGCTGGATTGGTCGACGGTGCCACCGTCTCTGAAATCCGCAGGTATGTACATGCACAAAAAGATATTGAAGCAGTTTCGATAGTTCCCCCCCTCGCCCTCGTTTTTGTATCACCCCCTATCTTTGACCATTTATGACAACCCTGCGGAAGATCTGAGTACAAGACCTAGACAATCCTCTGTGTGACGACAGCCGAGCCGAGACAGCTTGCAATGAATCTGCAATGTTTCTGACTGATCAGAACATTTATATTGTACTTTGTATCATATTTGCAAAACTGTATATATATACACATATATATGTATATGTATATATATGTATATGTATATATGTATATATATGTATATGTATGTATATGTATATATATATATATACATATGTATATATATACGCAAGTACATACATATATATATGTAAATACGAGTATATGTAAGTATGTTTATATGTATTAAACTCTCCTCTCTTTCCTCCTTCTCTGTTAGTCTTGTCACACAACCTTTCAAACTTAGTAGTGGTGTGGAATGTGGAATGATCCATAAATGAAACTGAATTGTGAAAATGTGAACTGTCACTAAAAGAGTCATATCAGTGCTGAGTAGTGCTCACTGCTGTAAGTCGTCTTACTGTGTACAAGACTGAAGTGGTTAGCAAGGAAGGGTGATTCATTTGTATGCCTGATTATTCCTGTCATTATACCTACCTGTCATTATACCTACCTGTCATTATACCTACCTGTCATTGTACCTACCTGTCATTATACCTACCTGTCATTATACCTACCTGTCATTATACCTACCTGTCATTATACCTACAGGTGGCGTGAGTCTGAGCTTGTCCACTGCCGTGTGGCCATGCTTGCTTCTGTGGGTTACCTTGTTGGAGAGCAGGTGGAGAACATTGAGGCCTTCACCCTGTTTGAGGGCAAGATCACTGGTGAGGCAGCAAACTTTATCACTTTATGCATGGATGTATGTACGTGTGTAACAGTCCAGTTAAAGTTTTGGTAAACAATGCGCGTAAAAATATTTGGGAAGTGAAGGAAGGATGCACAAAATCATTAGGAATTGTTTTCAAACCTGAGCTTTGTTGCACACAGTAGGTGTTGGCCACAAAAGTGGATTGATGTTTATCACAGTAGTCTTAAGTTGGTAACTGCAAACATTGAGGGATGGACAATTGTGCACTGTAAACTGTGTATAGCTATGTGCTGCTATGAACAACATTATTGTGCGGGATGTAGGCACATAGTTAAAACAACTTTTCTATGGTTATGTATCAGGAAAGCTAGGAAATAGTGAGGGGAAGCCAAAATTGTGTAAGTGCAAATAACTTCAGAATCTCGTACACTGTAATGTATGTATATTCCCAAGGTAATTTGATCAGGTCGGTACTTTGATCGATCCTGTCACCAACCAGTTCCAGCACATTGAACAAGTCTTTTGGCAGCTTTTACTTCACCCCCCCCCCCCCCCCCCCCCCCCCCCCGAACCTGCAGGTCCTGCTATTAACCAGTTCCAGCAGATTCAGCAGGGCTTTTGGGAGCCCTTGCTCATTGCCATCGGTTTGGCTGAGACCTATCGTGTGGCTGTAGGATGGGCAACCCCTGGAGGAGAGGCTGCTTTGAAGGAGTCTTACGACATGGGCAACTTGGGCTTTGACCCCTTGGGCCTGTGCCCTACTAACCCCACTGAGCTGAAGGATTTGCAGACTAAGGAGCTGAACAACGGTCGCCTGGCCATGATTGCTATTGCTGGCTTTACTGTCCAAGAGCTGATTGACCAGAAGGGTATCATTGAGCACATCAACGCTGTTTAGATTGTTTCATTGAGCCCCACCTAGTCTGGGACACTGTACCTTATATGTATCATTTCAAGCTTATTCTGAGGTGGGAAGTAGCCAAACTGCAGGGCAATTGTATTATTTTTGTTACTCGATGACTGTCACCGGACGAATTACTGGTCTAGATTAGATTTTCTCTTGAATAAGTGTTAGGGAATAATTTGATCTGAGTTCAGTGAGTCAGCAGGGCAAATGTATTATTTTTACTTGATGACTGTATCTGGATTAATGACTTAATGGTCTCAGATTAAATGTTCTCTAGTTTATGTATGAGAATTATATAACTTCGGTTCAGATAATTGTAAGAAGCTTTTGGTTGTCTATTCCGGCCCACTGTTACCAGGTTCCCATCTCAGAAAACATTTATTTTCGTACCATGACAATTAATTTGAGAATAGTGTGATTCTTCTACTTTATTTCTAGTCTGCAGAATAATATGCAGCAGACCTTTCCTACTAGGTATAGTGAGTAGGCCCTCTTAGTTCATTGGGAAGTTGAAAGACCCACGTCCTATCACTCCATTAGTCTACGTTACCTCAAAGATGGAAATATGCCTACATTTTCATGGGAAGGTAGCAAGTGTGTCGTCGAAGACATGTACCGCACTCATCTCTTGGAATGTATGGCCACACACTCAACTTATTCGCCAGGCTTGCATCCATCATACAATCGTATGTACGTTTGAATCCCACACGAAGAGATATTCACAGCCTGCCGTAACCCTGCACGGTATTAAAGTGATACCCAATCGAAATACATCTTCGGTTAGGACCACTGGTCATCATATGACAAGCCAACGAGGCTTCATGTTAACCCTGCGATAGCAGATATAGGCTTGGGGCATCAACAACTTGTCGAATGATTTGCAAGCGCAGATACACTATCCTAGGACTACAGGCAGGACCAGCACCCTTTCCCTTAGCCCCCTTCATGTGAGTATGTACAAGGTGTCGTACAGTGCGTTTGGTGCATCTTATTGCCGCCAAGTCGGGGGGAGACGGGAAACTGTAGGGACTTGGAGACCAATGTTACTAAGTTACACAAGACTATGCATGGCAGCAGCCCACAGTTGGCTGAAAAATAATGTAACAAACAGGAGTTAGCATTCTGTACGAAAAGTTGATTCAAGCCGATCAATTTATTCTGAGTAAAGGAAGTATATCGGTATCGGGGTACTTCAAACGGACCCCAGGGGTTGCGACCTGTGACGCACCCTAATTCGGTAGGTTGCGTCCTGGGACGCAACCGTCTCTGCAGGCTGCGTCACAATATCAACAGAACCCACAGCCTAAGGCAATGGAGTGGTGGTGGGCCAATCAACTGATGGGTGAGACGCAACCAACATCCCGAACCTGCGTCCGGGACGCAACCAACATCCTGAACCTGCGTCCGGGACGCAACGGACCCTCCCCACGTTGCGTCCTGGGACGCAAGGACGCGCGTCCTGCACAACCCTGATCGGTATATGACACGAATTTTAGCTATTAATTGTTCCAGATTTTTTAGAGCACCTCATTTGGGGGGGGGCGGGGGGGGGGGGGGGGGAGGGAAGTCAGCCCTCATTTGTTGTTTGCTTACTTTTTACTCAGGTCTGTAAATGCAATTCTGAGGCCACCCATGGGTAGGCCTTGGTAAGGGCAGTCCATTCGCATCACTTCAGACCTCGTGCGATAAGTGTTTACCCTCCCACCCACACCCCAAACCCGAACCCACCACCACCACCAACCCCCATATTCAGCCAATTCCAAATGCAATTCTGAGTAGGCCTTGGTAAGGGCAGTCCATTAGCACCACTTTGGACCTCGTGCAATTAGTATTTACCCCCCCCCCCCCCCCCCCCCCCCCCCCCCACACACACACACACACACACCCACACCCACCCACACATATACACACCCTGTTATGGTACGACTTCGACGAAGTCGTACCATGCGGCATGCGAAGTCGCGTGTACCTTCAGCTCCAAGCTACAGTCGGCCACTGGAAATTGTTCCCACGCCAGGCAGATGTAGTGCTGGCGTGTATTGCTCTTCTGATGCTCTCCTACTTGATCAGGGAGAATTGTCCTTTGATCTATCTTTCACATGTTATAAAAACTATGTAGCATCTACCGTGTCTCTGCCCCACGTCTACACGAAGCAAGTACAACAAAACACCCCACCACCCATCCACCCACCATCACCACTACCACTTAAGTGCTTGGACAACCTGGGTGGGGGGGGTGGGGGGGTGGGGGTGCAGAACTGTTTTTTTACTATCACGCAATCCCTGCGCTACGATTCTGAGGACAGCATTGTGTGAGCCAAACTGTATACCCCCTGAATCCATATATACGTTTTTTTAGAGGGGAATTTCCATTGCAGGGGGGGGGGGGGGGGGGGGGGGAGGGGGGGGGGGGGGGGGACCCCTAAAGTTTTTTAGGCTCGACGTTTGCAGTTTTGTTCTGCTCCGGTAACAATTCAAATTCAAAAACGTTTGACCTGGGCCCCTGGGGAAGACGGCGATCAGCCAAGTTGTTGGCTGGAGCCATGCAACCAAGTACAAGGGAGGGGTTGGGCTAACAACCAGGACAAGCCTCTAAACTCCGAGGGTGTAGCACGAGAGGACTTTGAGTTGGCAGACAAAGAGCAGCCCACGGTTGGCTGAACAATACTGTAACAATTCAAATACAAGCACTTAATACCTGGTACCTGGGGGACACGAAATTGAATTATAAATTACTAAATTAGGAGTCAGCCAAACTTACTTTAATTAAGTCAAGTCAGCAATTCAAGAAGCAGCTTGATTGCTCGACTAGTCGACTCAGAACCCAGAAACCAGAAGCTGTCTCGAATCGAGGTCTTTACGCAAATCAAACTCACTTTTGCTCCACAGGGCTGCTGCAGCGAGCTTGGTCCTCTTTGTTGGGTTATCCATCGCTCGAGGAGTGGAGAGCAGTGGCGATAGCAAGGGCGAAGGCAGGAGCAGAGGAGCTAAGGACCGAGAGCAGAATCGACACTCGAGTAAACAATGAGTCTGAGCGCCATACTTGGTCCATACTGGCGCTCAGATCGAATGCGGAAGAAGATATATCGCTTCGCATTCATCTGCTCTGTCAGTTCGAAAATTGGGAACGTGGAAGAAGATTTAAGTCTTCGCATTCATTGGCTCTTTCATTTCGAAATCTTGGTGGAGAGTTGGGTGATACGCTGTTAGTAACCCGCTAATTCAGCCAATAGCCAGGGTGGGGAGTTGGGAGATACGCAATTAGTAACCCGCTAATTCAGGCGATAGCCAGGGTGGGGAGTTGGGTGCTACGCTATTAGTTACCCGCTAACTTAGCCGCATGCATGCGCACAATCAACCAGATTTAGGGCGACGAATACAGCCAGCCAGCGAGCTCTTCACAGCGAAAGGCGAGCTCTGCAGACCGACGAGGAGCGATGCAAATCAGCGCCGGCGTTCAGCAAATTCTGTAGGGCAGCCTGGACCTAATGCTCACAGGCATGCCGAGCGCCAGGCCGCTAACCAGACAAGGCGCGAGGCCAATGCAGCCATGCAGGCTGAAGGTAATCCTGCAAGACAGGCTGCAAAGGCTGTGGATCTGAGCGCCTCACAAGACCAACTATGGCGAATAGCAGATGCGTGAAGAGTATGCTGCCAACCTCGGAAGTTACCCCAGGCTCATAATCAAGCCTTCATATCGTCATGCTTTTTTTCTCCGCCTGCAAGCGTTGCCACCATTCATTCCACGCATGCGCACTTTGCTATGCCATCGCAGCGCATACGTCACGGTTGGCACCCAATTGTTGCAATTATTTGACTTTGTTCAGATCGCCATGGCCATTCCGCCCCCCCTGCACACCCCTGCGCATGCACCGCTCATCCCATCTTTGCGAGCTCTTTTCGTTGTATCGAATATCGTGAAACACATTGCTGTGTGTTTTTGCTGTTCCGAGTATTGACCGAGTATCGACTGGGGCACTGCACGAGAAGAAGAAGCTACAGGTTTGTAGCTTTGCCTTTGCGCCGGTCCAGTGTTCTCGGGAAGAGTAAATTCTGAGCGTTCGCAAGCTGTTGGTAGATTCAAAGCACAGCCCGCCCCTCTTTCTGCACGATTGAATCCCACAGCTGGAGTGAAGGGTATGAGGTGGGGAGAAGGAGAGGGTGTGTGCATGTTGGTGGTTTGGGGAAGGGAGGGTTGGGGGGGGGGTTGGGGGGGGGGGGGAGGAGGTGAGAGAAAGAGAGTGTTTTGTGGATAGATTGGGTGGGGTGAGGGGTAGTAGAGGGTCAGGAAGGTAGGGATACTGTGGTCGGGATGGCGGAGGGGGGGGGGGGGGGGGGGGGGGGGGGGGGGGAGGGGGGGGGTAGGGGGGTGGTGTTTTTTGTGGTGGTTTTCTGTTTGGTTTTCGTGTGTGTGTTTTTTGTTTTTTTTTTGTGTTGCTTATGTGGTTTTGTTTTGTTTTTTGGTGTTGTTTTTGTGGGGTGTGGTTTGGTTTTTGTTTTGTTGTGTGTTTTGTTTTGTTGTTTGTGTTGGGGTTGGGGGCTGAGTGTTTGTTGTTTGTTGTTCTTCTGTTTACTGTTGGTATTGGGGGTTTTGTTGTTGTGGGGTTGTTTATGTGGTTGGGTGGGTGTTGGGGTTGGTGGTTGATCTTATTGGGGGGTGGCGGGGTTGGGTGGTGGGTGGGGAGGGGGGGTTGTGTTGTTGTTTTGGGGGGTGGGGGGGGGTGGTGTGGTGTTGGTGGGCTGGGGTGGTGGGTGGGGGGGGTGGTGCGGGGGATTTGTGGGGGGGGGAGGGGTGGGTGTGTGGGGGGGGGGGGGTTGGGGTGGGGGGGGGTGGGGGGGGGAGTGGCTGGGTGGGTGGTGGGGGGTGGGGGTGGGGGGGGGGGGGGGGGGGGGGGCTGGGGGGGGGGGGTGGGTTTGGTGGGTGTGGGTTGGGTGGGGGGGTGGTGTGGGTGTTTGGGTGGTGTGTGATTGGTTGGGTTTTGTTTGGTGTGTTTTGGTTTCGTGGTGGTTGGTGGGTGGTGGGGGGGGTTGTCTTGGTTTTGGTTTGTTTTAGTGGGTGTGGGAGGGGGGTGTCGTCGGGGGTTGATTTCTGCTTTTTCTCTTAGGTTGGTGGAGGCCACTGCTGAAGCAGACAAAGGGGAATAGTGGGTTAAGAAGAGGTGTGGTGCGTCTTGTGTGGTGCATTGGGAGAGGAGGGGAGAGTCGTCGGAGATGCTATTATCTTGACTGTGTGGTAAGGGAGGAAGAGGGGGGGGGGGGGGGGGGGGGGTGGGGGGGGGGGGGGGGGGGGGGGGGGGGGTGTGGGTTTTTTGTTTTATGGGGGTTGTTGGGTTGGGGGGGGGGTGGGTGGGTGGGGACGGGGGGCTGTGATGGGGTGGGGGGGGGGGGGTGGGGGGGTTGTTGTGAGATTCCCCGTTCTTTAACCCAGACCAGACCAGACCCATGAACCTGGGTGGGTGGGGGTGCCACCGGCCACACCTGGCTATACCATACTAGTTATAATATATATACATACCTTAGCTGTATGCTGTCCCTGTAGCTGATTTGTGGAGCCCCGACCGATGCTTAACTGGAGGCAATATAACAGTGTACGGTCTAGTATGTGTACAATATAAACAATATATTAGTATATTACGGTCTAGTATGTGAACATTTCACAGCAGCCAGCAGCCATATTTATCGCTGAATTTGTGTAACAAAGTTCAATTCAAGGTATCTTGAGATTACGAGATGTGAAGCATCACCACATCATGCTGCCTGCCCATGGTTCGATACAGCAACCTCCCTTGGCATGCCTTGTACTGCCTGCCCATCGTTCCATACAGCAACCTCCCTAGGCATGCCTTGTACTGCCTGCCCATCGTTCCATACAGCAACCTCCCTAGGCATGCCTTGTACTGCATGCCCATCGTTCCATACAGCAACCCCCCTAAGCATGCCTAGCAGTGCTGTTCTTTTCAGCTATGAACAGCAGCTTCCAGGCAGCTCCCCTGACAGGCTTTTCAGTAAAATCTAATGCAACCTAGTGAACCTTGAAGCTGACACAGTCAGCAGTCCAGAACTACTGAACTATTTGGGTGTAGCACAGCGGCTGGCTCAAGGAGCTGCCTAGAGGCTGCCAAATTGCATTTGCAGCACCCCCTCGCAGCCCAATTCAAAACTGCCAGCCAATAATTGTAGGTATTAATTGAGCCCCGTCTTACGGCGGTAGGGAACAGGCTGCTACTTGACCTGGACAAAGCTACCATGGCGGTTGACAGCGACCGCGAACACTTAAGCGCACCCATGGGGATGCAAACCCGGCACCTACGTTGTTCAAATAGCTCTTCAATTGAGCCATTCGATGAACGGGGATATATAGACTACTAGCAATTGATTCAGAGTTATAGGAACTGCCGACATGTACGCAATGTTTGTTTGTATGTCCAGGGGTAAGCCAAATAGGCTAAAGGGACTTGCCCAACCGTGTAGGGCTTAAAAAGAAAAAGCACTGATGAACTGAACCCCAAACAATTGTCTTACCAACGGGGGCCCTGTGTTCGTGCTACAGTGATCATTTGATTCTGCAATATAATTAAATCATCATCTCATCTGGGACGCAATGATTGATTGAACGCTGATCAATTAATCACTGATCAACGGCTGCACATTCTCGACAATTCTTGGCACAGGCTATCGTCAAAAGTACCAGCTGCACATTGACCGCAATTGATAACACACCGTAGCTGTTGACAACGTCCACGTCACATTTTAACTGACGACTATCGAGTAGCATGACAGGTCAAGTCCAATCCTGATGATCGATCACGGCGACACCTTGTACAAGGATCACACAATTTGTTTGTTCAGCAATTTCACGAAAATCACGAAAATTAGCAGATCGCAAAAATCAGCCAGATCACAGTCGTCGATCCATAGGTCAGCAGCGCCTCCGGGCCGACCAACTATACATGGATTATGAGTATTTACACTATGGCGCACACAATGGCATCCTCAGAATTCCTCCATAGAGATTGTGCGATAGTCAAAAATCAGTTCTGCAACTCCGCCCCCCAACCCCCTCCCCCTAGGGTTGCCTAACTACTGCAGTCACCCTTCCAAGGGCGGCCAGAAACACGTTAACTTAAACAAAATGGTAGTGGGACAGTTTTCTCAGCATGGTTCAGCTACACTTCCCCTTGGGGCTAGTCCCACCCTTCTCGTCCCCATGTTTGAAACTAGGGCTAGGGCTAGTTTACAACAATATCCCCTACTACCCCCCCCCCCCCACCACCCCCCCCCCCCCCCCCCCCCCACAACACCACCACACACACACAAACACACACACACACACAACACACAACAAACTAACACAGCCACCTCAGCCCACACCCACCCACACACACAAACTATCTACACCCACAAACTCCACACACTCTTACACACACTCATTCACCCATCCATCCAACTCATTGCCACACCCATACGCTCCCCCCACCCCCACGTCTTAAGTGGTGCCAATGAACTGCCCTAGTCAAAACAAACTCAATGGTGGTCCAAGAATGTCATTAGGAGGTCTGAGTCAAAAGATATCAAACAACCTGAGGAGGGCTGATACCCCCCCCCCCCCCCCCCCCACCCCCCCCCCCCCACCCCCCCCCCCCCCACCAACCCCCCACCCACCCACTCACATAAAATGAGGTGCTCATAATGACCTGAAAATTGGCTGAAAGCAAAGCACGAATCGCGCCATTAGAGCCCCATTCTCAGATATACACGATTGGCCTTACTGAGAATTTGGACACCTGGGCTCCTCCTGCTTCCGCACAGGGGATAAATCCTGATCGCAGAACTTCGAAGCAGCAAGCTTGGGAATATCTATTTCTTGATCTCTTGCGCGCGCAGCAGCAGGATTGTGGACATAAGCTGTGAGGGACAGTGGGGCTGATGTTATGCCGCTTTCAAGGCCGACATCTTCTCGTGCGAGCTCGCGTTTGAACTCAAATTATGATCCATGTGCGTTTTAAAAGGAGTAACCGGAGTGGGGATTAATTGAAGTGGGAGCTAAACTACTAATGTGATCATGGCGGGTGCCGGGTCTTTTCCGATAACTTCATTTTACCCCAAAAAACCAGTAGGGGTCTTTCCGATAGTCCCTCCGCACGAATTATATCTCGGGGGGTGTCCGTTAGATTTTCCCGTGCAATACCGTGGTAGTACCGTGGGCGGCTTGTTGATTAGCCGTAGGCTCATGGATGCGAAGCATCCATCTGTGCGGGGTGTTTCTGTCCATGATTCGCCTAAGATTCGGGAGCTGACGCGATTCGCCTTATAGATTCGAGAGCTGACGTGTGTCCCGCGAATAGATAAGAAACAATACGACAAAATACGACAAAATACGATTAGCCAGACTTCGTTATACTTTGTTACACCTTTCTACTCTCCGCGCAGGATGCGACTGTCTACCGGTTACCGTTCCGCCCCCGCTACTCGCAGGAGGAGGAGTGGTTGCCCCACAGGATCGTGGTTGCCCCTGCAGTACTGCAGTACTGCTTCGCGTAGGCCCTTTCGTGCATCCTGCTCCGTCAGGAGCAGGAGGACCGTGGTTGGTCCCTGCATTAGTCGTGGTTGCCCCTGCAGTAGTCGTTGGAATTGTCTGAGGGAGCTGACGCGAGTCCCGCCAGAAGGAAGAAAAGAATGACATAGAATGACGAATGAATGACGAATGAATGACTTCCGCGCGACTCAAAAATGAAGATTCGGGGGCATGCCAACTACGACCCCCAAAGGACAGCGTGGCTGAGAGTCAAGAGGGAGTCGCGTCAGCTCCCGTCACGTAGTGATGACTCGCGGCATACTTGATTACACTTCGTTACACATTTCTACTCTCCCCGACAGGAACCCCGACAGGAACTATCAGCTTGAAATCACTCCGGTAGAGTGGACAGTAGATTAAAGCAGCGGAACAGACGCACCAATCTATACACGGAGACAAGGATAACGTTACAGACACAGGAGACCCATAAAGGGGCACCTGTGGTGAAAGGAGGCGGTAGACAGGAACCTAACAGGGTACAGATCAGACCGGAGACGTAGGTGACAGGAAGCTGCCACTGAGTCATCTCAAGATGACTCAGTCCCACGGGAAGCTGGCTCAGGAGAGCCGATAGTTCTAAGGGAGTACATAAGTAGTCACCAAGTCATAAAACGCGTGAGAGCACCGCTATACATGCTGATACTCCACCTATGACACAGGTGACATACAATAGTACTACTCCACCTATGGCACTGGTGACATAGAACTATATGTAACAAATTAAAAAAAAAAATCAAAGAACTCCGGAAAAAAAAATCGAGAGAAACTTCAAATGAAACCCGAAGGGTGTAAGGGAAGGTATGAAGCAAGGCAAAGAACCAAAATTTGCCGAGTGGATATAAGAGGACAACTAAATATCAAAGTCGGGTAACAACGGTATAGAAAACCCGATCCGGGAATAGGAACCTAATGCCAATCAATGATAACTTAAAGAAACTCTAAATGTAACCAAAGAAACCCTAAAATGTAACCAAAAATTCCAGAATACATGTAACCAAAATTCTAGAATACATGTAACCAAAAAAATTGGTTTAAGGAGAAGCAGTCATTCCAAATATGCGAATGAAACGCCAGAGCACCATAGGATCAAGGGGCTTGGTGAAGGGGTCAGCACAGTTGTCCTTAGTGTTAACATAGGCAACATCTACCTGGCCATCCTCCACCAGCTCCTGGATATAGTGATGGATGACATCAATGTGCTTGTTGCGAGGGAGCAGCTGACAGTCATTGGCCCAGCTCAAGGACCCCAAGTTGTCACCCTGAATGGTGACCAGGTCACAAGGCAGCCCTAGATCAATTCTCAACTTTTTCAACCATTGCACCTCCCTGGCAGTCTGAGACAGGGCCTGATACTCAGCCTCACTGGAGCTAACAGCAACAGTGGGTTGCCTTTTGCTCATCCAGTTCACAAGGCAGCCTCCAGCAAGCACAGCATAGCCAGTCTGAGATCTCCTGTCAGACCCATCATCAGCAAAGGATGAGTCACTAAAGACAGTAAAAGAGAAACCAGGCTGTGAGTGTAAGTGAGGCCCAGATGGGAATGTTCTCTCAAATACAAAAGCAAGCGCTTGGCTGCAGCCCACAGGGGGGCAGTGGGTTGAGCAGAAAACCTGGACAGGTAGCTAACAGCAAAAGAAATATCAGGCCTTGTGCAGGTAGCCAGGTACAGCAAAGCCCCCACAAGAGAGAGGTACTGGCTATTAGAGGCCAGAGGTTCTCCAGGAGGATCAGTGACAGTGCACTTGGACATGGGAACTGAAAACTTGGGCTTGGTAGCAGCAGTGAGACCAAACTGCTCCACCAGCTCAACAGTAGGAGTGCTGGGAGATGTCGAATCTTAACACAATTCAGAAACTAACACCTCTGCCGTCAGAATCAGTGCTACAAGGTCCTGTCAATGAACGGGAACTGGACAGGTCAAACACCCTTTTTTTCCTTACTTTTTTTGTTTCCCACCCAGTTCCTGTTTATTCCTGACTTTTTCCAGGTCAACCCTTTTTCCTCCTACAAACAACATCACAACAAACAAAAAACAAAACAACAACACAACAAACACCACACAAAAACCCAACACACAAACAAACAAAACAAACAAAAACAACAACAAAAACACACACAACGACAACACACTCCCCACCAAAAACAACAAACAACAAAAAACAACAACAACACACCAACTACACAACAATCCCTATTTCCTCTTTACTTTTTTTTACTTTTTTCCTTTGTTTATTTATTTTTTCTTTATTCCCACCCACCCTCTGCTTCCATACAGCCATTACTCCATGACGCCCATAATAGCTAAGTTCAGCAAGGCATACCTATGCAGCTCACTAAAAGCACAGATAAAGTCATCCACATAGGTCAGGACATAGCTTCCACCCACCAGTAGAATCCCTCCTGAAATACAGAGCAGGTTCAGCTTTGCACATGGTAAAAACCGTGGGCAACCAAAACCTGCTTACATCTTTGCTCCAAGCCCTGGGTGCCTGCTTCAACCCATAAAGAGATTAATCAGCTGCACACAAGGGGAACATTGTCAGGACAAGTTCATGAAAGCCCTCAGGCTGGTAACAGAACAGGTCCCAGACCAGGTTCCACGTGGCATTCAAGAATGCAGTCTTGATGTCCAGCTGCCTCACAAACATCTTCCTATGAGTGATGGCAGCAAGGACACACGAAGACCTGCTTTAGAGGAGACGGGGGCATATACATCATGGTAGTCAGCCCAGGACGTTGCAGAAACCACGAACTACAAAACGAGCTTTAAAACGCAAAGAACCATCAGCCCCATGTTTCTTGACAAATAACCATCTGCCAGATAGAATCCTCTGCCTAGGAGGCTGTGGAGTGAGGGACCCAAGTGCCATGAGCATGGAGGGAGGCCATCTCATCCTTCATAGCCTGCAGCCAGAGATCTCTGTCAGGGTTGGTCGGTAACATTGCAGCTTTATAAGAGAGTTCAGTAGAGGTAGAAATAAAAGCCCCCACGTACAAGCAGTGTACTTGTACATGGGCAGCGGGGATATCAGCAGTATCAGCAGAGTAACCGGTAATAAAGCCCCCAGCGCAGCACTCATGCGTGGTTGAACAAGGCCGGCCTCCTTTGCCTCTAAATCGTCGAAGCCTGGGTACACTGGAACACCCCAGCCATACGCAGTATCTGACCCGGACCAGTGTTCGAGGTCATCACTCACATCATCTGTGACGGCCACATCGTCGCAATGCCTGGTCCGGTATAAACCACCAGGTATAGCAGGGGGTGAAGTGATCAACAACTCCCGCGAGCTATCCGAATAGGTGGACGGGGGGTGGCGACTAATGGGCAGTGGACCTGTACTAGGTTCCACTATGACCCAAGGCTGTCCTAATCCTACGACTTCACCGACGAAACGTGGCGCAGAGGAAGGCCCGGCGACCCCCTGAGATTCGAATAAATTAGAGCTTGAAGGAACATCAGACTCCCCCTGGCCCAATGCCGCCGCACGCGATACAGCACCATCATTACCTGGCCTGGGACGCATCGTCATCCCATGACCAGTAAAGCGGTCAACAATCGGGGTTGGTAAAGGGCCCAGGACATTGTCAGTAGTATCAAGCCCTTTACCGATGATAGCGGCAGGGGTGCGAGAAAAATACTGAGATCCATCATAGGTTATGGTTATGTCAAGACTTTACCACCCAGGAGGTGTTTTCTGTTCTCCAATCCCTACGGAAAAACTCCTCCCCCGGGGTAGATGGTATCCCTGCAGAATGGTACAGATTTGCTTCCCATGAGGCCAACTCCCGATTTGTACAAGCTATGACTAACCTGTTTAATCTCATCTGGAAGACTTCTTACCCTAGCCAATGGGCTGCAGCTGCCTTGGTACCCGTACCCAAATCCAAAGGCAGTGTGTATGACAAGGACAACTATCGAGGTCTTGCGGTGAGCAACTCCATAGGAAAGATCTTCTCCCTTTGCATGCTACGTAGACTAGATGATTGGTCAGAAGAATTCAACCTCAGAGCCGCTGGCCAATATGGATTTAGAAGTGGTAGGGGTACTGCAGATGCATCATTCATTCTTAACCATATTGTAGATAAATATAGAGAAAAGAAAAAACCACTCTTTGTGGCTTTTGTTGATTTCAAGAAGGCTTATGATTGGGTCAACAGAGACTTGCTATGGGATTGCTTAGCAAGGCTAGGAGTCAAGGACCCCTATCTCAGTATTCTGAAGTCCATGTATAATCATGTTGTTTTCCAAGTTCGCCTACATGGGGACATTGGATCCTCCTTTCCATCCCTTGTAGGAGTTAAACAAGGAGACCCCCTATCCCCACTCCTATTCGGTCTGTTCATTGATAGAATTGAATCGTTCCTCCAATCCAAGCTCCCAAATGTAGGGGCTGAGCTTAGGGGAAAGATTCTGCAACTGTTACTTTATGCTGATGACCTAGCTATAATGGCAGAATCCCCGGCAGATATGCAAGCGATGCTTGACTGCCTGAGAGATTTCTGCGAGGCTACTAAGATGGCTGTGAATATAAAGAAAACTGAGATTGTCGTTTTCAACAAACAATTCTGTGATGAGGCCCGCATGGATCCTGATTACAAATTTGTCTATGATGGAGCACAACTTTCTACAAAGTTATCTTTTATCTACTTGGGATCCCTCTTTGTGGATGGTGACTCAAGCAATCGTGCAAAAGCTGCTTTTTCTAGGATGCTCACTAAGGCCCAAAAGGCACACCACATGCTTCGTAGGCGATGCCATACTATGGAGATATACAATATTGATATTCTCACCCACCTGTTTGATTCTCTTGTACAACCTATCCTGAATTTTGGCTGTGAGGTGTGGGCTCCTTCTATTCTGAACAACACACTTATCTCAAATGACCATGCTTGTGAGAAATGGCATAGAGGTATACTTAAACAAATGTTGGGTGTTTGCCAATCTACTACATCTAATATTATCATGGAAGAGCTGGGTAGAACCCCGTTGTGTTTTGCTTGGCTTAAACAAGCTTTGCGCTTCTGGAACAAGACCATACATAAAGAACCTGAGGATCTCATTAGAATGGCTCTTGAGGAATCTTTTGACTCCAACACTGGCTGGGTTCATGACTTGCGTTGTGCTCTCCACAAGCTAGGATCCAGTAAAAACATCAACATTTTGGAGGCTGTCGATGTCGAAGGTATTATGTCTGAAGTTTTTGAGTCATGGAGGTTTAAGTACCCAAGTGACACCAATGCAGTTAGAGACATCCCTGATGAGAGAAGGGTTGGCTTTAAACGCCTCCGATACCAAAAATGGTTCGCAGCCAACAGCAATGATGAGAATGGCTTGATTCCCTTTACATCCGCCTTACATAAGCAGGATCAGATTCGTTCTATAGCACAGTTTAGAATGGGTTCCCATTGGCTGAACACAGAAAGAATGAGGGTGGTGGATAGAGCACACATCCCTCGCTCAATGAGACACTGTCAAATGTGTGGGTTCCAAAAAACTGAGGATGAAATGCATATGTTTGAGTGCCCTTTTTATAATGATATTCGCCTCCGCTACCAGAATCTGTTTACAGATATTTATAGGCATGTCCATGAGGATACCGACTTAACCGTATGGAATGTGGAATTCTGCGATTCCACATTCAGAACCTTTATGAATGGAAATGGCACTAAGTCTTTTTGGAGCAACCTAGCCGACTATCTTTCTACTTGTAGAAGAGCAAGACAGGAAGCCCTGGACTGCTTAGTGGCACCGTAATTTATTATCCCTTTTTTTTCTTCTTGAGACTTCTCATTTGTTAGCTTCTTACCTCCGCCACTGTAAGTGGTTGAGATCTGGGTCCTGCTCTAAGGGGTTTAATACCTACGCCACCAAAACGGTGGTTGGGAGTTTGGTTTGTTTGTCCTCGACACACCCCTGATGTAATGGGGTTTTTTGCTTTGTGGGTGCTTTTTCTTTTTGTTTAAAGCACAGAGTCTCATACACCCTCGCGGTGTCAAGTAGACTTTAACATGTAATGTAATAGGGAAAGAGCCCAGGGATACAGTTATAGCTAAACTGTTCATAGAAGAGCACATCACGACTCTCTACCACCTGGCGCAACTTCGGAACCCAAACAAAATAACCCTTACTCACCAGAGAATACCCAACCAGTCTACCAGATAACGCCCTTTCGTCAAGCTTATTGCGCTTCTTCCCATTCACTAAGGTAACATAGCATGGGCACCCGAACACGCGCAATAACGATACATCAGGTAGAACCCCAAAGAACAACTCATAAGGAGTCTTGTCACCCTGATTAGGCAGCCGGTTGCGTAGGTAACACGCGGCGAGGAAGGCATAGGGCCAGAAGGACTTAGTGAGCTTAGACTCCAAGTGAATGCTCCTAGCTACGTTCTGAAGGACCCCATTGTCCCGTTCCACAGTCGCATTCTGCTGAGCAGTGTAAGCCATGGACAATTCATGCACAGCACCAACCGATTCTAACCAATCCTCGAACCACTTCACTATAAATTCCTTAGCCCTGTCAGACCTAAGACACTTGAAAACAAATCCATGCAGCTGAGTCATCCATCTGAGGATGGTAGTTTGAACTGCTAAGGGAGCTTCATCCCTGGTTCTCAAGCACAAGACCTCAGCATAGCCAGAGTATTGGTCAGTGAGACACAGAACATAAAACTCCCCACGCAAGCCCCTAATATTAAATGGCCCCATGATGTCCAAGTGAAGGCGTTGTAATGGGGCACGGATCCTAGTTTTGGTTTCTTTAGGAAAAGGGATACGTTTTCCCTTTGCCTTCTGACAAGCATCACATGGGATCTTAGACAGTCTTTGCACCTGTTGGAGAGTGAGGGGTAAGTTCTGAACCAAACCCTTCCTTACAAGGTTGTGCATGGCATCATAGCCAGGGTGACCCAGCCGCCTATGCCACAACCATTCAGGAGTGGTAGGGATCACAACTCCACCATCCTCATCAACATCAAGAGCAAAAGCTGGATAATCTTCAGCACCATACAAACGGCCACGAGGGGTGTGACAAGGCCTACATGCAAACTTGTACACACCATCACTGGAGGCAGGGAAAGACCACAGAACAGAAGAGCCCTGTGTGGCAGTACAACTAAGACTATCAAAAGAAATCTTGCAGTTGTGAGCATGGGCAACAGCATTTACTGACATGAGGTTCACCGGACAGTGTGGGATGTAGAGAACATTGGTTAAAGTGATTGGTGTCGGTAACCAATCACTACCTAACACAATAGAACCCTGGCCCACAGACCGTTGAACCACACCATCACCAAATTTAACTGCTGGCCCAGTCTCAGAAGCATGAAACACAGTGAACAAAGACATATCACCTGTGATTGACATCCCAGCTCCAGAATCAACATGCCAGACACCCTCAGACAGGCTCGGGCTGCAGACATTTGAAAATTTCGCAGTGCAAGAGAAAAGGACAGAGCGTTCCTCCTATTTCTTGTCCAAAGCATACCCATCAATCTGAGCCTGCAAGGAGGCCAGCTGCCGCGGAGTAAGCACACCTGGAAGGGCCAAGGCCATGGGCACCGGATTGGTAACCGGTGCACCAGGCTTGGTCTTACGCAGGTGCGGATGCTTCGTGAAACAGCGATCCTCCGAGTGGGTCGTCTTGCTGAGGCATGGGCCCCAAGTGCAATCCAGACGTCGCTTGTTGGAACCAGAACCCTGAGAACCAGATCCCTGCCCACGCTGAAACGCAGCATTGGCAGGAACCTGGGGAGCGTCCCGGGACCAACCAGGATGCCTGGAGTCGGACCTGGGGAGAGCAATGTTCAAAATGTCGAGAGACCGATATGCCTCCAGACAAGACCAGTAATCTACAGTCTGTCTGTTAGCCAACATCATACCGTACTGGATCCGCAGCGATTCAAATCGGATCAAACGGATCCCATTCACAATGGTTTCCATGGCGTGGCGCTGAGTGACAGGATGTCCAGCACTGCGGAGGTCAGTGCACAGACTGCGAACCATGCGAAAGAAATCATCGACACGGTCAGAAGGGCCCATGTGCGCATTATGAAGTTCGATACGCATGAGAGGGACTCTAGAGGCAAGGGCATCAGACTGCGTCTTCCGGATATCCAAAAGGATATCCCGAGGGGTGGCAAAGTCCTGGTATACCTTGACCATATCGTCCTCCATATTCGCGAGCATCATAGTTAAACACATGAACTCCTGACGTTCGAGAGGCAGTGCACTGAACCCCAACAGTGCAGGATCAAACCGAGACTCACCATGAATGAGGGTATTAGACCCAGCTCCAATCGCAGAAGGGACAGGAGCCAAGGACCTACGAATGTCCATGAAATACTCCGCAGCAAGACCAGCGTCAAGAGCGCGCTGGTCGTCTATGTTCCTAATCACAGGAATGGACCTCGCAACACTCATAAGCAGCTCGAAATCTGGGCTAACAGGACACAGAGGGACAGGCACTCGCACAAACTGATAACCAAGCTTCTCGTGATCATTACGCCTCGTACCACCAAAGGAAACACCATGATCTGGGGGATACAGAATCCCAGAAGTGACTGGACCAAGAAAAGAACGACACCTGGTACCAAGCTCAGAGAAAGCCATCACTCGGCGATGCCTCAGCTTCACACTAACATTTGCCATTGTAGCCTGCATATCCATCCGACCGTACAAAGAGCGGTTCAAGGACTCACCATCCCGTCGATCCATGTTGATCAGGCGGTAGTCCCGAAGGTTCAAAGTCGGAGGAGATCCGCCAGTGAGCAGATGCTCCCAAGATGCGCAAGACCGCGTATGCAGCATAGGAGGAGGGCCAGGGGCAGGAGGCAGCTCCACCGGCGGAGGCGGAGGGGGTTCCAGGGAGGCACCAGCAGCAGAGGTGCGTGCAGAGGAAACAGCAGCCTCGCGAGAGCGAGTGTGGTAGCCAGGGAGGCCACGCTCCATGGGGGCAGATGCAGAGGAAAAAGAAGCAAAGCCCTTCAAGAAAGTGGGCTTAGCCACCTCCGGGTAAGCCGGGGGAACAGGCTCAAAGGGAGGCGCCGACGAAGGCTGAGGCTGATACACAGGCGAAAGCTCTCGATTAGGCATCTGCTGATCAGGAGGCTCATACACCGGCGAAACAGCGGAAGTCTCAAAGACACGAGTGGCAGCAGCAGATGGGGTCACGCCACCGAAGTCAGCACTCGTAGCACTCTTCAAGTCCTCCTCATCATCAGTAGTAGTAGAGTAGTCTTCATCATAATTGAAAGGGACGAAAGGAGGCTGCGGGTCTGATGCACAACGGATGATCTGTGTCTGTACACAACACAGCTTCATCAGGACATCCTCAACATCAGAGGAAAGGCGTCGAACATTGAGAGAAGGAACCGTAAAGTTGGAGGATTGATCGGGGGGGGTCACTTCCTTGATGGCGGAAGGACCCTCCTCTCCGGCAGCAGAGGCCGCTGGCGCGCAGTCGTCTAGCCAATCTAGAGGAACCTTCACCCCCGTTGGGAGGATTCGGTCGCATCCATTGCTCACAATGACACTGCGGATCCCACGAGCCCATGAAACACCATTAAGTTTGGTAAGTTTCACAAAGCCGGCAGGAGGCCCTCGCGGAAGTTGCATTATCAAAGCAGTGGTAGTGATGAGGAGCCCAATGACCTATCAGCTTGAAATCACTCCGGTAGAGTGGACAGTAGATTAAAGCAGCGGAACAGACGCACCAATCTATACACGGAGACAAGGATAACGTTACAGACACAGGAGACCCATAAAGGGGCACCTGTGGTGAAAGGAGGCGGTAGACAGGAACCTAACAGGGTACAGATCAGACCGGAGACGTAGGTGACAGGAAGCTGCCACTGAGTCATCTCAAGATGACTCAGTCCCACGGGAAGCTGGCTCAGGAGAGCCGATAGTTCTAAGGGAGTACATAAGTAGTCACCAAGTCATAAAACGCGTGAGAGCACCGCTATACATGCTGATAGGAACCAACTGCAACCGTCTGCCGATTCAGCCGTGAGACGAAGCCGAGGAAGTCAAGAGGAAGTCAGGAGCCGCGGCAGGACCCGACTGTCTCCAGGTTCCCGTTCAGCCCGCGAGTCATCACTACGTGACGGGAGCTGCTGCTACTCACTACTTGATGACTTTTGCTAGCCCTTGAGCTATACGACCTACCCCACTAGCTTTGAATAGTATTTTTTCAACTTCTGGACTGAACTGCTGTAACGCGCTTCCTACGCCCCTTATTCCGTCCGCTACCCCTCCCTGTCCCAACAAGTCAGCGATGGAGGCTGCCGCATTGGACACTGGTCCCGCAAATTGTCCCACCTTCCGAGCTACGCCTCCACCGAAATCAGCTACCTTCCTAACCACATTCCCGAAAGTGCCCACAGCCTTACCAACGCCAGATTTTAGAGTATTAAAGAATCCCATTAATATACTCTTTGATATTATTTGATGGAAAGTAAAAGCAATTTCTGGTCTATGGATTTCAAAATTGATAAAATAGAATTCATAGGATCAGTATCAGATTCATAATCTATTCTGAGAGTGATGCTCCAGTCGTAGGGAAAAGGCCCTATAGAGTCTTTATGTTCATCTTTAATGCTCAAACTCAATTCTGACACATGTGAGGCGCTTGTATAGAAAGAAAAGTCGTCTGCTGTATTCTGATAAATGATTTTGGCAAAACTTTCAACATTAACTGGTAGGCGGATCAATACATAACTCTCTTGCATATTGTTTTGACGAAAATTGTTGACAGCACTGTTAGTTACCTTGGGTAAATTGTGATGGATTGTCAGGAAACTTTCAAGATTTAAACGCAATGGAAAGGAGCTAACAATGGGAGCACCACCAGGTGTTTCGTGAGGCAGAAACCCAAACAAATAACTACTTTTATCTTTGAATTCGAATGAATACCCTGGCCCAGGAGGGTTGAATATACAAAGCCCGTTTGTTTCATTATGGGTTAGTGTCCATCCCGTAAGCAACACACCCAATTCTGTCAGCCAAGAATCAAGGGTATAGTTCCCAATTGGAATTCTGATTGATGTCTTGGTACCATTGTTGTTAACAATAAAGTCATTGTTACTTGCTCTAATCGAATAAAAACACCTGTTGATGATGACATCTGCAACTGTGACTTTCGTCCTCCCTCCATAGGGATTTTGCAGGACTCCTGCAGGCAATGATGTTGTGAAATTGTCAGGCGTTCCACTTGTTCGAAACGTGCTTGATATGTACAACAATTGTGTTTTCAAGACAGGTGGAGACATTTTATAATATGGGATATATTATACTGTAACATTTTGTATTGTAACCAAGCCATCTAAAACCTCAGTACCAGAAACAGGTTTAATTTTATTCAGCAAGTCTTTCCTGATAGCTTTCTTGTCCCTATACAACAATGGTTTATTGATATGTACAGAAATAGCTACATCTACCAAGTATTCAGGTAGACCAGGAGACATGTCTAAAATTGCAGCTCTGAAGTTTTTGTATTCATTCGTTTGCTTGTATTCTTGTGTCAAAGAGGCCATTCTTTAACAATCAGTTAGAAAAAATAAAATGTCTTATTGCAGGTTAAGAACAATATCAAAGTTTTTCTTGAACCTATTTAGTTTGTCTCCTGTGAAATCTATAACAAGAGAGTCATGCTCATCCTGTGTTGCATGTATATACAGCCTCTCAAACTTCTTCAAGGTGAGAGTAGAGCTGACTTCATCATGAAGATCTACCAATATTTTGGTTGATGCAAACTTGAATAAAACGAACAATGAAGTATTAGTTCTGATGCTCTTGGGTATAGCTTTCAAATTCTGTGAGCAAATCATGATGTTTATACCCAAATGCCTGTTCTTCAAAACCAAGTTTGTCAATGCTGATTTACCCACACTTTTGAATACACTACTACCCACCAGATCATCCAATACAAAATAATTTATTGCACCGTTTGGGTATCTACAAGTAGGCTTTTGGTATGCAGTTCTCTCAAGAAAATCTACCTCATCAAATGTCAATGCATCTATTTTTCCATTGAAAAACTTTGACCAAACTTGCAAATCTTTCTTGTATTCTGCAGTGTTTTGTTTTTCTTGTTTGATGTCTTCTATAACTTCTAAAAGCTTGGAGTCACTGTAATCATTTACAATGTCAGAAGGATCAATCTTCAGACAATTGAATACTGGATTTGCATCATGCGTGGGGCTAAAAACAATAACTCTCATAGCTTGGTTTTTATCAAAACCCGCAAGCTCATATTGTTTCAATAATTGGCAAACAGAATATGTTTTACCAGTCCCTCGGCTCCCAATGAAAAGGGCTACAAAATAGTTGCGTGGCAGGGACGTGTTTAAACATTGTGGGTAAGTGTTTGGCTTATAAACGAGTTTTTTATGAATAAAATTACTGACTGCGTTTTCTGTGATATTCATCTATTTTTACAGGACATAATATTTTACTAAAAAGGGCATTGTGACCCAGGGAAGAGTGATTGATAAGCCAGTCGTTTCCCATCATTCATTATTTTCAGTCTAAACAGTTCAACAGTTTCCTCCTGGCTTATTTTTGGAACTTTTGTAACGTTCAAGCGTTTTTTAATTTGTCTTGACATCTGTTTCACTTCAACTTCTTCTGATTCTGGCTGGGAATCATCTGTTATCACCTGTTCGTCTTCGTCAGAGTCATCATCACTAACAACAATAGTTGTCTTCAGTTTCTTATTGACTGCCTTCTTACGAAGTTTCATCTCAGTAGCCTTTTCTTGTTGCTTTACTTGTTTCTCCTGTATGCTCAAGCCTGGAGCACTGACCCCAAGATTGCTTGGACTGCCAGAATGCAATTCATCAGAAATGACACCCACAAATGTACTGACGCCTCCTACTACAAACACCACACCATCCGTAAGAACAGCTCCCCCGACGACCTGGTGCATGCTGTCTCTACCCCAGACCTTCTTGCTCCCCCAACCCCAGCCAAGCTCCTCCACCTCCTATATGGAAACCAACACAGCCTGACCCACCTCCTGGGCTTCAGAGCCCAAAAGAGGAAGGCTAACGAACCTAGAGAAACCCCCCATCACAGATATTGGAGGGTCCAGAAAGCCCCATGCACCATTCTCTGCCACCATCTCCCTTGTTACATATCTGCTGGCCTCCCCGTGCATTCCCACTACTACTCCTCTGCCACCTCCATTGTGGTCACTTGGTCCCCCGTCCATCTCACAGAGGAACAAATCACCCTGCTGGTTGGCCCCACCAGATTTCAGGAACTCCTCCATGCCTACAACACTGAAACTACCCCCAAAGCCCCCTCCCCCTCCATTCCACCCAGACAAGACCTCCACCTCACTAACCTCCAACAACAAGGACAGTGGGCGGAGGGAGGAGAGTTTGATGCCAAATGGTATAGCGAACTCAGGCAAAACCTCATCATTAACACGGCAGACCACCACCCAGACTGGGATATCCACCCCCCCGGCAAATACCACATACAGGCTGGTACACTGAATGACAGGTACCACCACCTCCCTCCCCAACTCAAGAACGGAGACACCACCTACATCTACTCACCAACAGGCCAATGTGTCGGTCATATACCCCTCTCCCAACTCCACCTCCTCCACCACAGATACCATACCACCAAGGCACACTCTCCCCACCTCTGGACCCTCCACAGCACAGGAACCTTCGCTGGAGACGTAGCCACCCTCCTATCACAGCACAAAGACACTACCATCTCCAATTTCTCCCCTGCCATACACAAAGCTATGTCCACCCTGGGGATGACAACGGACCTTGACACATCACCCCTCCTAATGAGTTCCCACCTCCCCATGGGCAACACCCCCACCCCCATTGGCCAACTGTTTGGCTTAGGACCCCACTGCTACACCCAACCTTGGTACGGGGGAAACACACACCTCACCAGCCAGAACCCTGAAGAGGCCCACAAGGCTGTTCGATGGGCACTAGGCAGTGCCATACATGCTCACACCCTTGATATTCCCGCGTGCACCATTCTCTTGGTCCCACAAAAACCCACATATGCCCATAACGCCCTCCTAAATCACCCATGGGCTATGGAACTAGCCACTCTGCCTCCCAAGGCCAAACCCCTCACCCCCTCCCTAATCTGGACGGGGGGAAAACTCAACCCTACCAAGAGACACAGAGGAACCTACAAACTCATTGCCATCTCAAACCCAGCTGGCCATGCCAAGTACCTCCACAACCCACCCACCACATGGGCCCAAACCATGAGGGACATGGGGGCCACTTCCATCCCACGACCAGGTCCCCCCCCCTGTAACAGCTCAGGATGCACTTAGCAGCCTGGGGGGTTATTCTGGTGGAACAGTCTACGTGATGTATGTTTATGTGTAAGTCGATATGCGTAAGCTAACAGAACAGTAGGGTGTTACCTAAGTAGGGGATGTAGAGTTGATCGGGTAGAACGTCTTCGTGGAAGGAGTAGAAGGGTTCTTTCCGAGTAGCTCGTGTCTATGTACGCAACGTGTGCGTTGTGAGAGATGAGGCAGTACATGGGTATGGTACTGTATCATGTGCGTTCGTCACGTGGCTTACGGGTGAGGTGTACCCGTATGCCTTGCTGGACGGCCAGAGTACCCGTGAAGGGTTCTGTACCGTTACACTCCCCCCCCTCCAGAAGAGATGCGGACCCCGCATCTGATCATAAGGAGGTGGACGGGATGTGAATACCAGTCGTAGTCGTATGTGCCGTGCTCAAAATATACTTGATGAATCAAGTTGGTTTCGGAGAGAACCATTTAACATCCCTTTTGAGTACTCCGGGAAAGATAACTTTATAAATAAAGCAATCTAACCGCCGTGTCGTATGCGTCGAGTGCGATGGGTTGGTGATGGGCCCGTTTATTCGACGTACGTCGGGACATAACGGGCGTAACACGTGATTTCCATGCATCGACGACGTGAGGCGCACTTTTCTTGACCGCTTTGGCGAGTTCCCAAGTGTCTTGCTCAATACCGAAGTCTTGCCATTGGACTAAGTATTCGAGACGCCGTTTGCTGGAAGTGCCTATGAAACGCGATTTCTCGCGCATGATGCATTGGATATTCCAAATCGGAGCGCCGTCGGAGTCAAACTCCAGCGGTTGTCCAACATGGACAACGCCATCGGAGCGCCAATGCTTTATCAAACCCACGTGAAACACGGGGTGGATACGCATCATCTTGGGCAAAGCCAAGCGGCACGCCGTGACCTGCCGGACGACTCCGGTGACCTCGTCGCGTGGACCAATGCATTCCGTAATCGTATAGGGGCCAACAAAACGAGGCGTACATTTTGGTTTACCCGTTGCTTTGAACTTCATATTGCGGGTGGACAAGAGAACTTTATCTCCAAGGTTGAAGAAAACCTCCGTTCGTCGCTTATCGTAATGGGCTTTCTGCCGATCTTGAGCGGCTTGCATGCATGCCTTGCATTGATCTTGTCGTTCAATGTGATCGGCCCACCAATTGTTGGCAGCCGGACATTTCGATTCGACCTCCGCTCTAAGCGGCGTCGTAGGGTCGTAACCAAGGTACGCCCAAAATGGGGTGTTCTGAATGGACTCTTGGTAGGAATTGTTGATTGCAAATTCCACCAGCGGCAAGGACTTATCCCAATCGTCGTGGTATGGCCCCACGTAGTGGCGAATCATGTCCTCGATGACTCGGTTCATGCGTTCCGTCTGACCGTCAGTTTGAGGATGAAACGCCGTCGAAAACGCTTGTCGCGTGCCCATTAATCGATGGAGAGCCACGCCGAAATGCCCGGTAAATCGCGCATCGCGATCACTCAGCAGTTTCTTTGGGATACCATGATAGCGGATGACACAATTCAGGTATAGGGAAGCGAATGCCTCTGCGTTTATCGTAGTGTGACAAGGTTCGATATGAACCATTTTCGACAGTTTGTCGACGAATACCGCGATGGCATCATGGCCACAAGACGTAGGCGTGATGAGGTCCGTGGAGACACACTCCCATAATTTTTCAGGAATTTCCACGGGAACCATGGTACCGTTAGGTTTTGCGTTTCCGGGCTTGTTCGTTTGGCACTTATGGCACTGTTGGACGAATGCCGTAACATCTGCCGTGACTTTGGCCCAAGTAAAAGTGCGGGTGACCAACTCCAATGTCTTGGTGCGACCGCAATGGCCCATGTACATAGGGTCGTGAACTTCGCGAATAATGTCCAGTCGAAGGGCTGCGTCAAGGGGGACACACAAAAACTCGCGTCCGTACTTGTTCTTCTTTTAACCAGTAACCGTTCCTCGAAAACTTATCGCGAAGGCGCTTGCAGCCCGGCGTGAAGTTCGAGTCTCGTTTGTATCCAGCCAAAATTCGATCCATGATGGACGAAGAGGAGGGAGTCGACGCGGAGGGCGTATGCCGACTGCGTCGTCGCGTTTCCTTGACCGGAACCGAAGGGACGGGGAGGACAGTCGGGGGGCGGGGAAGGATATCCACGACCGCGGGACCGACTGCAATCGGGCGCTGCTTTCTCGATCGAGGCCTGCATTCGCTGACCAAGAGAGAGAAAACTAACAGCTGGTGCGCAACCGCGACGTCGGCGGGGGCGGAGAGGTTAGGATTGCGACTGACCGGGTCTGCCATATTATTGCGACCCGCGCGATATTCCCAAGTATAGCTGAAGGGCGCCAGGTCCTCCTGCCATCGGCCCATGCGTCGTGAAAGGACCGCCTTCGTGTCAAAATACGTGAGCGGATTGTGGTCTGTGACCAATGTCATGTGGGAACCTTCGAGGTAGCATCGCCACTCGGTCAACGTGTGAACAATTGCTAGCATCTCTTGTTCCGTCGTAGTATAGTTCAGCTCCGCTGGGATATACTTCTTGCTGGCGAAGGCGATGGGGTGTTTATCTTGCAAGAGCACCGCGCCGGTACCGAGCAAAGATGCGTCGGTAATGACTTCGAAAGGTTTGCTGAAATCCGGCAGCGCGAGGACTGGAGCGGATAGCAAAGCTTCCTTGAGGCCTTTGAATGAGGACGAGATGTTCCTCTTTGAACAAGGGCCGAGTTCACCCTTGATGTTAGACAAGGTTTGAAGCGGGGCAGCGAGAGACGAATAGCCTTGGATAAATTTGCGAAAATAATTGCACAAACCGAGGAATGAGCCGATCTCTTTCGCCGTTTTCGGAGTAGGCCTGTCACGGACTGTGCTAACCTTGCGTGGATCAACTTTAATGCCGTCGCGTCCAATGTAATGACCCAGGAATTTAACTTCCGTTTGGTTGAATGAACATTTGGATAGTTTCGCGTAGAATTCGTTATCCTGGAGGACGTTGAGAACTGTGGCCAAGTTGGCTAAGTGCTCCGCCGGAGTGCGTCCGTAAACCAAGATATCGTCCAAGTAGACCACGACGAACTTGTGCAAGTATGGCGCGAATATCTGGTTCATGACCGCTTGGAATGTGGCCGGCGCATTTGCCAAACCCATCCCAAGGACTTTAAATTCAAACTGACCCATTGGGGTAGTGAACGCAGTTTTCGGCGCGTCCTCGTCCGAAATACGTATTTGGTAATAACCAGACGTGAGGTCTAGGGAACTCGTATGGCCCCCCTTTTCCCCCTCTTTTTTTCCTTTGTTTCTTTTCTCCCCTTTTTTTCCCCTTTCTTTTCCTTTTCCCTTTCCCCCCTCCGCCGTTTTCCATGCTTGCCTCTCGGCCTCCTGCCAAGGCACTGCCCTCCCGTTCCTCCCTCCCTGCCGCCCCGCCTTACTCTCCCATCTACCTCCTCACCTCCCATCCTCTACCCCCCTATTCCTTTTTTCTCTCCTTTTTTCTTATGTTAGATCGCTTTCTTTTTTCCTTTCTCCGTACCCGCTCCTCTTCGCTCCCATTCTTTTTCGCCCGTCGCCTTTTTGTCCCGTTTCCGAAATACGCTGATTGGTACTTTTTTAATAACCAGTATTCTTTGCCTTGCTGTAGGTCAGTTGGAACCCTTTCTGAAAAAGTATGCTCCACCTAGCGATCAATGGTCTATCGATCCTTTTACTGGGGTAAGGGGGTTGAGATCTACGTCATCTTGTAATTCGTTGATGTTGTTGATTTTCAGTGCTTCGCACCATCTCAAACAACATCTTTTGGTATCCCGTTCTAACCCGGTTCTCGCCTATGATCATAATTTTGGTTTTTTCCTTTTTTTATGCACCCGTTACACGGTTTTGGCCACCGATGCTCGGGGCGATGATGAATCCGTGAGCAAACCCAGGGTCGGAGAGTATTCTTCACCATTTGAGTTAAAGTCTCGGCTGGATGACTCATGCGACGATTCTGACCAAAATGGTGCGTAAGCATGGTTTGCGTTTTGAGGTGATAGTTGAGGAATAATCGTTATTTTGGTTAGGAGTCCCCATAGGCAAATTGTTTTTGAAGATATCTTTGCGATACTGCCATAGTGGATGATGCGCAGTTAAGGCCGTGGCCGAGATTGGTTGTTTTATCATAGTGTGCTCCCTGTATTTGTTGTCGCGGGATCCACCCATTTTCCGAAAATCCTTCATGCTTGCCCAACGGTTGGGACCAGGTGTTTAAAGTTGCCTTTTGTCGGAAGTTTGCAATTAATTTGTCAGCATATTTCGCCCCGTTCCCTATCTTGGCAGTGTACGTTAGAAGCCGTTTTGGTCTTGTTGCAAATGCGCTCAGGATTCGCGGAAATTGACCAATGCACATGGTTGAGCCGCCGCTTCCAAAAGCTTTGCCCTGCTGGCGACCATTAATGACTGGGTCGGTCAGTCGGCTTGCCTCGAAATATTAAGGGCCATTAGTGTTATACAAGGACTTTTTTATGAGCCGTTTCGTACCCGTCCGTCCTGTTTTGATAGTGTCAAACATGCAGCCGTTACCGTTTTTTTTTTTTTTTTTCTTTTTTTTTTTTTGAGCGACAATTTTATGCATGCGATCGTAGGTCTTATGTTGACGGCCTTCTTTTCGGTTCGCGCATCCATGTCGGACCCGAGGATTAGGTGGTCCTAAGCACTATACCGGGAATGTTGTCGACGTACATGGTTTTTTGCGAACACTTTGCCAACCTATCGTTTTGTATGTGTATATGGGAGCGAGACGTCCTCGGCCTTTTGGATTTTGATGTCATTTTCCATCCTTTCTTTGTCGTTCCTTTTTTTTCCTTAGCGCTAAGTGATTTATTTATCGGCGCCGTCTTTTTCGTTTCCCAAGGGCGGATGTTGCCAACCGTAGATCATTTCAGTCCGTGGTTGATCCTTCCATAAGACAAACTGTGCGCCCGCAGGACAGGTCTGCCAATGTGAGTAATTGCTCGCTCCTGATTTCTCGGGCGTTCGAATAGCATATACGGGGCACAGCAGTCGGAGTTGACTTCGTATACCAGATTGGCTCGCGTCTTTATGAGACAAGGGGGAAAATTTCCCTTGTGGCTAATTAGTATTGCTGTCTGCGCGTGATGGCGAGTATTGCATTCGTCGCCGGACAGTCTTTTGCAAATTTGCAGTATTGGTTTTTAGCGAACTTGGGATTTTCTACAAGGCTCTAATTGAACAACAGTGGTTTTCGACGGTGTTTTTCTTAACGGACTGGGGTGGACCTGCCCTCCTCAGGTTGTTACTTTGTGGGCCCCAAAGTTATACTGCTCTTGGTTCACGTCGTTGATCGATTGCCAACCTTTTGATTTGGACCGGCCGCGTTCGTAGGCGGGGGCCGGTCATTATCCCATAATTGGATGGCGACCTATTTTTATTGAACCTTGTTGGTGATCACCTTGGGGCGGTTGTTGTTTCATATGGTTGATCGAACGATGATTACTCTTGAACAACTCCATACCTTTGGATGGAGACTGGAGTATGTTTATCTTTTTTTTGTTATCTTGCGTTGTTTCGGGCGATGAATACACATACCGGATGTGTCGAAGGGTTTTTGGCATGCGTTTTTGCATTTTTTATTTTCCAAGAGTGTTATAACTACCGAAACGAAGTTTGCTTCCGGGAATGGGCGGTTGATTGCGTATAGAACTCCGTTGCGAGTTGGAGACACGCCATGCCAAACTCCTTGTAGAGATTACTTCAGTGTGACAATTTTTTTTTTCGGGGGATTCGACCAATGGGATTATGCTTAGAAGTTACTTATTCACATGCGTTTTGTGGTTAAGCCCCACAAGTTTGAATACAGTTCCCTTTTCTTGATTACCCTGTTAACAAGAGGCTCAAGTGGCCCTCGACCTACTAACTACTTTATCGCCGTTCAGTCCACACGATCCAGGTGTTTTTTCTTGTTTCCCTTTCTTTCTTGTCATTATCATATGATTTTTCCTTTTCCGTTTCCGTATTAATACCTTGCCCAAATCTGGGATGGGATTCCGTTCCTTTGTTCGATCAAGGCCCCTTTTTCCAGTCCGGAACACGAGTCTTCATGAGTGTCGGGCCCAGTTATGGCCCTAATGTCCCGCTGCCCTTTCCTTCTTTGCTTGTCCCCCTTCCTGGATTCACGCGGCGTCAGCATCAGAGATTTCTTTTGCACACATTGGGTATATCACTGTTGCGGATATGCATTGATATGATTTAGATGCGAAGAACAATTATGAAGCCAGATGGTTGGCCTTTCGACGCTGATTTTTTTTCATTTCTCCCACGATTTTTGTTTACATATTGCATGGCTTGTTTTTTTTGTTCTGGTAGGTATTGACTTATTTTCGAAAATGTCGGGGATGCTCAGCGGCCAGTTTTATTGCCCTGGATTTTTTTTTTCTTTTTTTGTGAACGGCCCGCCTCCTTTTCCGTACCAGCCAACCCTTGTCAGTATCTATCCTTTCCGACACCAATATGTCAGTACGACCCGCGGTCTAATAGAGCCTTTACAGAACGTTTTGCGACAGCACCTGCAACATTTCGAGCCGACCTGCTTGGCTTCTTGGACGATTTTCCACCAAGCTCTGCAGTTGGACAGCCCGGACGCGTACGCACGAGTCTTCTCCACCTACCTCGGTTTTCAACCGGCAGGGTTTTGTTGGATTAATGTTTGGAGCAAATTCTTGGGGCTCTGGGTCTGGGCTGAGCGAGTTATCTTTTACCCCATTTTGTCTCGTTTCGTCGCTCTTGGTTGGCTACGTCCCTTGATGAAGCGAAAGAATTCCGGTGTAACGGTTATCGGAGGGGGCTTGATTTGGTAAATTGGACTCGATGAAATGCTTTAAGGTCTGTCCGTTGTATTTTCCTGTGCCGATTTAGTATCCGCTGTCGGCGGCTTGAATGTTTGATGAATCTCGACCCTGTCTGTGTTAGCGTAACCCCTTCCCCTCTGATCCGAGCGATTAGTGCCTTGTCCGGTCAAGGACTTGCCTTTACGATTTTGCGGTCGACAACTTTCCCTAGCTTCGCCAATTGCAGATAGCGGAACAATATCTTCACCATCGTTTAGAACTTTATACTCCATGACTCGGTTACGTAGACGTTGTGCTACGGCGCGTAGTTTTCATCGCGAGATCCAGGTGACAAACCAAGGTTATTACTTTGTCTGCGTCGGTCAGACTAGGGATTTGCAAAAATTCAGGACTTGAATGCGTGGGGAATAATTCTGCAAGAGCGAGTATATTGGCGGAAGCCCATCCTTGTGTAGTTTGGTTTGATTGAGCGACGGTGATTCCGTTTTTTAAGAGTCCTCGGGCATTGAGGCTCTTCAGAGACTACGCCCCCATGCGACGATTTTCCCATAAATCTAACCTCGTTCACCCAACTCATTTCTTGCTCTTTCTTAGCTCGCTTTTATGCCTCGGCGTATCTGTGATGCGGATTGGTGCGACTGTTATAGCGCCTTTTCGACACGGTTGTGTGAACATATTTGCCTGTCTCGAACGAACCAAGGTAAACGTGGAGAACTGGAGCTCCATGATCGTGAACCAACATTGAATACCACGGAGCAACTTCGCCCTAGAGGCAATCGTTCCGACAGTTTGTGTTTCAATGAGACGTAATTCCTTTGCTTCATTTCGGTAACACGCTTGGCGAAAACCCAGTGTCGTGATCAGAGTGACGAGTGCAGCGTTATTATGGGAGGAGGGTTTTCGGTTGATCGGGTAGGGTTCACCTGGCGGGACCCTCCTCGGGGGCCAGTGTGTTTTTCCGCACGCGAACCTGTTGGTCGGATTGAATGGTTTGGGTTCTTGCGGACAGCGTCAGAGGCGCGCTTGTGCACGAGGCGAACAGCGGTGGGAAATTAGCCACTCTGTATTGTGACCTTCGCTGGGCGTCGTTGGGTGCTTCGGGCAGAGTAGCTCCCGAGGACTTTGGCGAATATAAGTCGGTCGCCAAGGTGGATACCTGGATGATGGCGAACATGGGGAATCGGCGAAGTCGTGGTTCCTTATGAAGCGTTAATCGGCATGAACCGCAAAGGGGCCGACGGGCGTTAAGGGGTCTGGCGGTAGGCCGCTGCCGGGGGGAAGGCTGGTTATGCGCCCTAACGCTTTTTGGCATTCGTAAACCCGTTGCATGTTGCCAGTAAGGTATTCCGAAGGTTTGAGGGCATTATACGTGCGGTGTTATGTCGAAAGGGTTCTGGATGATGAAACGCCGTGGGCCAGCTCGAGAGACAGAGTAGTTTTATCAAACAACCCTGATTTCACAGTCTCCCGTTAAACCCGAACCTGCCTGTCTGGTACACGATTTTTTGGCACGTCTAGTCCATTATGCTCGTAGCTAGTTGGGTTCCGCCGCAGGGTGAGTGGGGCTTCATGCTTAGTGCCCTTGAGGGCCGTTGCCGTCCTTCCCCGGTTGGAGAGGTTCATTGATGTTCTTTATAGGCATCATTTCCATCCCTCTGCCTTCGTGCGCTATTCTTGCACGCCGTGACATAATCTGGTTCGGTCATGCTGTCGCTGCGAATTTGGTCATCCACCGCCGACGCGCATCCACGATGTCCTCTGGCGATATCTTAGTTCAAGGAACCGAGGCGTTCTGCGTAAGCTGTCTATGCAACGCCAATTTTTCTTGGTCGTCGGCCTATCGTGTCGATTTGACAGTCTGGGTTGGTAAGCGGAGTTGGTATATGGAGAAGACCATCCGACTTCGATGCCTTTGATATAGGGGGCGAATTTGCCTTATGATTCTAGCGGTTTTTCTCTTTTTTTTTTCACCGCGCAGGAAACGATCTGGCTGTTTCCTGCGAAGCGATGGCTCACTTTATTTTGAGCTTGGCTTTTTAGCGTTTAGTTCATTATTGGAGCGGCTTATCCGATGTGTAGCGTCATGGGCGGCTATATTTCACTTATTGTCTGCCGTCCCACACCTTATTACGTAGCGGGCGGCCGCTGAAGTAATATAGAACCGCATAGGGTCCATCAGGGTCCATCGGCTACAAGTCTTTCGTGCGCGCACAGGAGCTTGGCTGTCCGCGATCTCTGGGCCAAGACATCAGCCATTTTGGTAATGGCGTCGGGAGGTTTTCGTAAGCCCGTCGGGATGCAGTCATTTGGGGCGATCTTGCTCAGAGGCGATCGATCTCGAGGCCTCGGTGTCTTAAGCTGTCGCGAACCGACCTCAGTCAAACCCCCCCTTTGAGCAGAGTTCTCAGCGGAGATGTCGGGGTGAGTCTTGGAGCGATTGCATGGTGGGGGAAAAAAAGTGGGAGTTGTTTTGTTAGACAATGGCGTCGGCAGATTATGAAACATGGGTTTTTTATTTATTTTTTCGACAGATTAACGTTTTGCGCACAAACATTGCGACTTGGGGTAAGCCCGTAACCACGTGGTTAGAGGTGAGTCTCAATTTATGACTTCAAATGGATGCAAAACCGGAGCAATCCGGTATTCGTTTCGCTCATATGTTCGTACTATGTTAGGCAGCGTCAAATTGACGTTAAACCTGCTTGAGATATGAGCGAGGTTGGCTTTTTTTTTATTTTTTTCCTTTTCTCCCATTTTTTTTTGCTTGCCAGCACCGAGCGACGGACTCTTGTAGCCGCCATGACGAGCCGCCAAACATCCATGGAGGACATTGCGGTCGACGCTGTTTTCTTTCCTTCCCGGCCTCGCCAGGAAGAGACTGGAGGCCTCTTGGCCAGAGCCTTCCTGATTTTTGGAGTCCATGATATCTCTGACTGAGGAAGTAGTGGATGAGTAACAGATCTTGTCCTCATACTGCAGTTCCAGGTCGCCATTGGAAAATGCGGCTCGGTTAGCTTCCGCGAATGGATTGAAGGCGAGGCGCTGCGATCTTTTTTAGTGTTTTTCAGCGATTTTTTTGCGCAGGCGTTAGTAGCGGCTACCTAGTTTTCTCCACAAATTTGCTTTTCGTGTGAGAGCTGCTTGTTTTGGCGAATGCGAGGATGGTCTAAGCGCCCCCGCGCGGAGTGTGATCCAATTTGCTCTCCGCATTTGCGATCAGTTTGTGCGTTCACCCATTTTGATGCTAGGTTGACGCTTTCTGTTGCGCTACTGCGCCCCTCGGCATAGCGTTTGCCACGCGAGGACTCTATCGAAGGAAGGCGCGCCTTTAGCGTCGTCGTCGTCGTCGTTTTTGGGGCTGCCCCTGCGCGCGGAGGCGGTTGCGGGCCGGAAGTGGGGATGTGGGCACCCGCGGGTGCTCGCCAGACCATTGAGGTCTCATACCGTTGCGTGACGCCTGCGCTCCGCTGCCCGCATTCATAGGCAGACGCTGTAGTCTCCCAAGTGGAACAAGACTCAGATTAGCGTCGTTTCGTTCTGTCGGACAGCCATGCCTGCGCGTTCGGAGTCGGGGAAGAGGGCGTTGGGCACTCCCCGACCTTTGGCCCCCTTTTTTCCTGCTTGCCGCCAGTATCAATGGAGGCCGTTCTGTTTAACAAAGCGTTGCACCGCCGTACCTTACACTGACAAAGAGGGTTTCCCGTCGATGCGGAGGTACGCGGACTGTCATACCGGCGTTGCATAATCCGAGGCTCTTAGACAGTGGTAGGGCCTCAGTGTCAGAAGACCCCATCCCTTCGGGATTGGTGTCGACCACTGACATCGTAGGCTGGTCAGCCGCGTCGTCGGTTACCTTGTTGGTTTTATGTGATGCCATTCTGCGTAAGCAACAGAACAAGTCAGTAGGCAGGACAGGAATGAGTGGTGGGCGAGAGAGGGAGAATTACTCGCAACTCCAGGATGCCAAAATTCACCTGCCACAGTGACTCGTAAATTTTGCGAGCGTGACGAGCTGATACTGCCTCAAGCGTAACTGTATATGACGCGTTCGTCCAGAATACGATGAGGGATAAAAGCACTGCCAAGGCACGTATCACAGGGCAACCAGGAAGGACAACGACGAACCGAATTAGGACAGGATGAGCAAACGTGCAGGTGGAAAGCAACAAAAGATGATGCAGCAAGCAGGAAGAGTCGCAGGACAGGCTCGTGAAGTACGCTAATTAAAGCAAGTAAGGCCTAGGAGGCAAATGGAGCCGATGCTGCCCAATTGATCAAACCCCGCTCAAGATGCTCGGGAATGGAGCTTTAGAAGCTATGACCAAAAGGACAGGTCGTGAAAGCAAGAATCGAGCGCGTAGGCCATACAGGGGTAGGGCAGGCTAGGAAAAGATGCCCATGCACGACAGGTCACAGGCGGCCTAGGGCGTGTCGAGCTGAACAGGACAGTTCACTGCGAGAACCTGACAGGCGCTACGAGTACCCGAAGCCTACAGGGAAGAGCAGGAACAGCGAGCAGCAAATGCCAGAAAGCCGACAGGATGTCCTGGCGGGTGCGATTAATGCGAAGAAAAAGAAAAAAACGTATGCGTGCGTATGTGTATGCGTGAGGTCCCTAAGGAACGAAACCAGCTCCGCTACCAGTGTAACAGCTCAGGATGCACTTAGAAGCCTGGGGGGTTATTCTAGTGGAACAGTCTACGTGATGTATGTTTATGTGTAAGTCGATATGCGTAAGCTAACAGAACAGTAGGGTGTTACCTAAGTAGGGGATGTAGAGTTGATCGGGTAGAACGTCTTCGTGGAAGGAGTAGAAGGGTTCGTTCCGAGTAGCTCGTGTCTATGTACGCAACGTGTGCGTTGTGAGAGATGAGGCAGTACATGGGTATGGTACTGTATCATGTGCGTTCGTCACGTGGCTTACGGGTGAGGTGTACCCGTATGCCTTGCTGGACGGCCAGAGTACCCGTGAAGGGTTCTGTACCGTTACACCCCCTCCCAACTGGGCCTTCCTACCACCCACCTACCCAAGGCACTTAGCTCCCTCCTTAAGACCTGGGCACAACAACCCACCCCCATGCAGATAGACCCCACACCCATAATACCCCCCGTGCTCCCGTGCACACATGCTATCCTACAAGCACCAGGCCTCGCTCTATACACAGATGGAAGTGCCATCATAGACAAAGACGGCGTCCTACGCCTAGGGGCAGGCGTATACTCCCCCAGGGCCGCTGCACGTTGCCTCCGCATAGACCCTGGCGGACAGGGCATCACTGCCGACATCAATCGCGCCGAACTCGTGGCAATCCAACAAGCACTCATACACTCCGAAATAGATGAAGAACTCACCATCTACTCCGACAGCTTATGTTCCTTGCAGCTTATTAACCTGCACATTTACCATCCCAGCAGGACCCGGGAAAACAAACACCGCGACCTCCTGCAAGACATCGCCATCCACATTATCAACAGACACAACGCTGCTGCTACCACACGCCTGCTTAAGGTCCGATCTCACTCAGGAATCATAGGGAATGACGAGGCAGACACGCTCGCGAAAGAAGCGACGACAGGATACAATGTAATTGGGCCAGTTAAAACAGGGGAACATGCGCACCTCAATATGCATTGGCCGTCTGTCCAGCCCCCCAAATCTATTAATGGGGACCAGCCCCCCCGGCACCCGGCCAACAATCTCACCAAGGGTATCAAGGCTAACCTCCCCACCCCCCTGCACACCGGGCATGCCAACACCACGGGCATATACTCCTCCATGTGGGAGCAAGCCAACCCCTTCCTCCTCCCTCAGGCTAGTAATCGTTTCTGGCAATCCACCGACATGAAATGGTGGCAAAAAATACAAATCCACAAGGCTCGGTGGGGACGCTTATGGACTAGGAAATTGGCGTACAGATACAAACGCCCCTATGGTACTAGCACTAGCCCCCCCTCTGATGATAACTGCCCTCTTTGTCGCAAAGCACAGGACGGAGCTGGCCATATTCTTGCTGGGTGCAGCCACCCTGTCTTCAAAGGAATGTATATTAACAGACATAATAAGGCGGTCCAAATCATCCAAAAGGCAGTAGCCAAAGGAGCTCTGGGGGCTCTCCCCATGTACATGGATGCAGGCACTTGTGAAGCGAACTCCGACATTCCCACAAGACCCCCAACCACCCTCAAACCCCCTGACCTTCCCCAAGCCACATGGGATAAATACAGGCCTGATCTCCTCCTCATTGACGACGAATCCAAACCAAGAAAAGCCTACCTAGTTGAACTGGGCTACTGCTCAGACACTAACCACCAAATCAAATTCCAGGAAAGAGCGTTCAGCATAAGGAGCTCCAATGTATCCTTCAACAACAAGGATTCCTTGTACACTACCTAGTCTTCACCATAGGTACCACTGGTACCATACCAATCACAACTATTACCAATCTCTCCACCTTAGGGATCAGTCGCGAACACGTAGACAAACTCATATCTAAGCTGCACAGAGAATCTACCGCCTCCTGTACCAGCATTCTTGCCACACGTCGCATGAAGGAGTCCCTCCCGCCTGGAGGGTGACACTTACTATGTCTGCCATGGTGACTTTCCCCAGCTGCGGCGTACGGGAGGGTCCCCTTAACACCACGCCCCCTCCAGGCGTTATCTTTTTTTTTGTTTCTCCTGTTTCTGGAGCTGTTTCTCTTGTCTACTGATTTCTCCTAATTCTTTTCTCTTGGCCCAAGCTTTTTCCCGTGCTCTTGCTAGTACCTCTTTCTGCTTCTGAGACAAGACCCTCTTTGCTTTGGGTTGAATCACTTCCACATCCTCCAAATTGTTACTGAGTTGTTCAATATCCTCCATATATAATTTCAAGTTAGAAAATAATAGAAAAAATTACTGGAATTTACAAATGATCACTGGAATTTTGGAACCACAGGAGATGTCCTCAGGATGTGTATGGCTTTGGGCTTGTTGGGTAAAGGACGACCCCACAGCAACTCAGTCTCATGTAACGGTTGTCGGATCATTCTCCTACCTACATAGTTTGTAGCTGGTTGGGCATATTGAATGGCTCTATTAGGCCATGTTTCTAGACAGAGAGGTAGGAAATATTTATCCATTTTATATATTACCTTGTGAAAAAGTATTTCGAGCCGTTTTCACCAGTATCTATCTCCAAAAGAGAGTTGTACTTGACGAATAAAAGTGAATAGTTCCTCGTGTTGATATTACCAGTGCTGTGAAATGTGATGTTATAGGGTATGTCTTCATCCATTACATCTATTGGTAGACCCAGGGCCCACTGACGAGTTGCTAGAGTACTTGCACTTAATAGGGTACCATCATTTGTCAATGTAGTCATGTGTTCCATTGATCTGTTGTCATTGTCAAAAATCATGTCCAAGTATTCATTTGCCCTGAAATAGTTTATTGGGTGGTCTGCAACAGGTATATTGTTGACACTAATACCAACATAAACTGGAGCATCATTTGTTATAATACTTGGAATGCCTTGTGAAAAATAGTAGCTTGTCCCGTTATAGTCTTGGGTTGAAGTCTTGGAGTGAAAATCTTCTGTCATGAACGTTGCAATAGCATACTCAATATCCCTGGAAGCAATGTATATATTAGTTTGTTGGTTTTCGTTTTCATTGAGTTGAAACATGGATGAGAAGTTGTCAAATTCAACACGTTCTGTGACATTGTCTTGAATTTCACTTCGAACAATAAGGTGTAGATCGGAAATCTCATAGCTTGTTGAATCATTGTCTCTCAACAATACTGCAGCATCTGCCCAAACAATACAGATTCGAACCCTGCCTTTGATTACACAGTCCTTGGTACCTAAGATACCATGGAAACGGTCAATAACATATGGCTCATCATCTGACATGGAAATTAAATCCACAGCCTGAGCATTACCCAACATATTGGAGGAAGTCGCAGGGGTGTTATGAACAGCCATTAGTCTTGTGAGGTGATGATAATTGTTGATGGACTGGACCTCAACGTCATCAAACGAAACTGATAATGAACTGATTAAGCAATCTATTCCCCTGGGTGCAACACCATCCGAATTAAAAGTGAACAAAAGCTTGACACTGGATAAATCCCAAATGCCATCAGTCATTTCAAACACGGTCTGTGTTTGGGGGAAACCTGTTTTTGTTCCTATTGGCTCAATTCTATGGATTTTAGTAATGTTTTGAGGAAGTGCACTCATTTATATTATTGTTACATTTATAATTATTTGTATTTATAGAACTAATTCGAGCATCCTCCCCGCTCCCACACGGATCATGCTACTACACTCAATAAACTCCATTGCAGTCAAGTTGGCTGAGCCTGCTGCTCCACTAACGGCTTGAGACTCGAATGCTCCAATCGAACTGTTCCCTCTTGTGTCAATGCCCGACATGAACTCATCATCATTGTGGCAGAACTTGCATGAGAGAACAAATAATTTATCACGCCAGCTTGCAAATGAATCACAAAGGGGACTTGACCCTCCTAGGGTGTCCTGCAATTGGTTGTAAGAACTTTGTGTTAACGAAAAACACTGTCCAACATTGGCCCTAACATCTGGATAATAAGTCCCATTGATAGTGAACTGAGCACTTTCCATCCCAGTCGCTTTCCTGACGAACGTGTTACAGTTTTTGGTCACTGCATCCAATGCTCCAGTAGGTGATTGGTCTAAAAATATTCCCCAAGCTCGATTAACCGACTGGGACGACACACTAAATTTGGTGGACTGGCTATAACTTGATGCAGCTGATGAAAATGAAAAATAGTTCTTGAACATGATTTCATACACACCTCCATTTTGCAGAAAGGCATTGTGTGCGGCATCAAAGAGCCCATCATCTATTGAGATAGTATCAACACTGAATGAAATGTCTGATAGAATAAATTGTCCTCCCCCAATTAGACAATTGGATCCATCTAGCTGTATCCTAAGGCGAACCTGCCCTAGGAGTTTGGTATCCAATATGCTGGGCTGAAAGCTATTGAGAGTCAGCCAATTACAAATGCAATAATCTTTTGGAATACCAATGGGAATAGCTGAACCATCACCTCCCGATTGGACAATCTTACGTCTGTTGTGGCAATCTGCACCAAAGGATGTATCAGCAATAATATTAAAAAGCTGATTATAATTGGAGAACCCTCCTATCACTTGCCCATTCACTTCCAAGTCGCACCTTTGTATGATTGATTCAATGTTCCTTGGCATGCCCCCAGTATCTGTGATTGCTTTGAAACTCATTATCAGGCTATCAGTATCTATCAAAGTGTTGGAAGGCATGTCGACTGTAATCACACCATTGTTGGTTGCAGAAGTACTATTAAGGGTGGACAGCCGTTTAGTTGCTCGACTATAGTTAGAGATCCGTTTTGTAATGTACTGGAGGTTTTTTGGGTATGCAGACATGTAGCTTATACCGGTATACTTTCTATATTTTGATAATAATCAAAGTTTATTTTTCAGATACTTATAGATATCTATGTTATGATTTTTGGTTCTCCGTTTGTCAAGTAGTCTTTGTAATCCAGGCTCATTATAACGTTCTTGGTATTCGGTTGCAATTGCAAGCACCTCCCTCTTAGATTGGCCACTTGAATCTGGTGATGCGTGCCTGAAGTCAAATCTATCTAGTGACCGCCTCAAATCATACCGTTTTTTAGGTGCTGCATAATTGGCATTAGACGGAGATGGTCGAGAGGAAGGTGGTCTAGGTAAGTGGTCTATATACGTCCTAGTTCCATTTTGTGGTGCAGTGTTTTGTTGAGTCATGGCAGCCCTCGCAGATCTAGCAAGCTGTTCTACAGCAGATACCCCATTTACAGCCTGAGCTATCATATTTTGATGGGGTTGTTTCGGGATCTCTATTACATATGCATAAGGGTTGAATCCCATCATTCGAGGGAGTGTCCTATCAGCAGGTAATTTAACATTAATTGTTGTTGCTCTTTGGTTTGTAGTATTCCCTCTTTGTTTGATTGTATTTGTTTTTGTTTTTGTTTTTGTTTTTCCCACATTTTTTCTGGGCCTCATGGTTTAAATTATGTTATAAATTAATGTGCAACACCTCTCAGTATATATTTGCTCAGCCCAGAGACACCAAAAAGATCACCAACAGTTTTTCAGGAGACTATAACGCACTTATAAACAAGCCCCCCTTATTTCCAGGGTCTTACAATGATCTTACAGACCAATTGAATGTACAAAACGCTTTTGTTGCTATTGGTCCCGGAGTGAAGGTGAGTCGTCTTGAATTACCAACGCAGACTGGAGCCAATGGGCCTGGTTTGATTCACTTTGCAGACACAGGGTCGGAGATTAATGGGAGCATATCTTTCTTGAGCGATGGGGGTAGTGAATCATTCAATTTCCTCTTCGAATTCATGACCAAAGCTAGGATTGACCAGACGGGATCATACATTAACCTTTCTGACAAGACATATAAAAATCATATTGAATACCTCAACCCTGAGGAGTCATTGAAGGCGATCAAATCTTTGCAGCCGGCAAAATACACGTTCAAGGGAGATGCTAAAAATGCAGTGGAAATTGGGCTGTATGCCCAAGAAGTGATAGGCGTTTGTCCAGAAGCTGTGAGATTCCTAGACTCAGAAAAAGAGAGATTGGGTCTCAATTACAACTCCCTTGTACCACATCTAATTGGTGCAATAAGGGCTTTATCAGTCGAGGTTGATGACCTAAAGAAACAACGGAAGAATGAACGGTATAAGAATGACCCAGAATACCGTGCACAACGAAATGAACGTTCGCGGATTTATAATGCAAAATTGAAGGAACGGAAGGCTATGTTGAAGGCAGATTCTGTGTAAGTGAATTAAAAATAAAATTGAATCATACTTAAGAATCTTGAGCATATTATATACTACAAGTATAATAAGATGAGCGAATCTTGCATCAAAGTTCACACTTATTCTAGTGAAATCCACAAGACGAAAATGAAAGGAGACCCTGAATATCGTGCTTATGTAAATAATCTCGCCAGACTTGCAACTGTGAAACGGTATCAAACAGATGAGGCATATCGTGAGAGGCAACAAGCATATACCAGGAACAGGTACCAAAATGATCCTGAATTTCGCGAAAAACGAAATGAACGCGCAAGACTATATCATGCAAAAAAAGAGAAGAAAAAAAGGCGTTGTTATTGGCAGAAACTGTCGGAGTATAGTGTTTCATTTAAAAATTGAAATGCACATTTTTTTTGTTGAGTATTTTAAGTAAAACGCTTAAGAGATTGTTCACATATTAATATATTACAGAATTATAATGGCATCACAACAAACTTTGGTAAAATTTTACAAGAAGCACATGGTAACAGGGGAAGCTCCACGCAGGATTACAAAAAAAAAATGTGATAGCAGAGGGCTACGAATCACTAGAGGATTTCTATGATGCTGTTGGAGTCGAGAAGGAACATCATGAAGCAAAGGAAAAGAAGGCTAGTAGGCAAAAGAAGACGCAGTATGATAGGGAACGCTATTTGCAGAAAAAGGAAAAAAGGGAGAGGGAGTTAGAGGAGAGTAAGAACGAGAAACGTGTTGTACGAATTATGTGTTATAGATTTGAGGTAGCTTCAAAAAAAAAACAAGAAGCCGGCATAACACACCATATGTATGGCCATGAAATAACATCATTTTCAAAAGCTTGGAATCCTGTCAGAGACTTTCCATCAGGCAAAACGTTGCACATTGAAAGGCTTGACGGCTTCATAATTCCTAAAACATCAAGATACTATGAACTGCTCACAAATCTACAAGGAACAGATTACGAATTGTTTCCTGGTTATATTGATTTTATTAACAAAATCGGGGAGGATGACCCAGATGCAGCAGCATACATGCTAAAAATCCTTTACAATACAAATTTTATTCAAATTATTTCAAACGAATCAAGCGCCCAAGACGCCATAATTCCCTTTAAATTCAGAATCATACAAAACAATGCAAACATATGTTGCGACAACAAATATTTGACACGGGAAATTAACGTTGAAGGGAAAGACACACTACGAGATTCAATTACACAACCTGGTCTATTTGATCTCCCTCCACACACATGTGCATTTCAGGTTATTCTACAATCTTTAAAGGAATCATATGACAAATATTACACAAACCTTTGTATCCCCAGACCACCAATGACCTACGAGTCATTGTACAGAGATTTTTTCAACAAAGACTATACACAACATACCGATGAAGACGTAGTCACGATCGAACTATTTCTCAAATGGTTTGAAACCCACAATTTTGGATGCATGGTATACGACAATGAGAATCAATATCTGACAGGATGTACACCAGAAAAATTACATTCTATTATTAAAACCATAACTAAAGTGATCTACTGGAACGGACATATCTCTCTCATTGACAAAAAAAAGTCATTCAATAAGTCGTCTCATAAACCCGTATTGGTAGCTCCATCATCTGAATTCAAGTTGCCCAGTGAGAAAGAAAAACAGACACACCCTATTGCAATAGCAAGCAATCCAGAAGAGATATTTCCAATCATCAAGGAACAAATCCTTGCTGAAAATAAAAACATTAAAATAATTTATAATGGCAATCTGGCATTTATTCTAGAACATTTCGTGAATATTGAAGGAGTTACCCCAGCATTTAGCACACGAGGGGGGTCAACAATTACTGGAATATATTTGAATCACTTAGAATCGGTTAATATTTCTATCCAATCCGCTGTTAAGATATATGGATGTATCGATTGTGATTTAGAGAACATAGATAGTTATAAAAGGTTTCAAACACTAGAATCATTTGTCACGAAATCTATCCTCAACAAAAAGACCATTTCCACGTACCACCCTCTAGTTGCAAAGGTATTTAACTGGTATTCAGAGTCTGTCCCTAATGGTAAACTTGTCGATGAAGATCTATCTCTTCGCACTGTTGATGAATATATAGGATTAGATTTTAACAAACACTATGCTTCATGTTTGATACATATTTTGAAAACAATGGGTTTTCCAATTGTTCACCCATGGGATACATTCCAAGCTAATGAAAACAGACCTATCAACAATGAGTTCTTGTATGTTGTGAAAATAACTAAAAAAAACACAATATATACAACAAAGAACGTATGTTACTATACGGTTACGAAGTGTTACAACTAAAATCAATGAACGTCGAATATAGCGTATTATCACATTTAGAAGTTCTATGGGTTAAGTGTGAAGAGCTGGGAGATGTAGTGTCCTCGTGTTTTGATGAAAAATATGAAGATATCCCACTAAAACTTAGAAAGGGAATCCCAAATAAAATTTCTGGATTATTGGGAAAGAAATACAACACCGTAAGACACTCGGCTGTATTTACAAAATATGATGACGCTTGCATTTACTCGCGAAGAGAAGGTAATTCATCTTTCGTAATCAAATTAATGGAAAATGTATATATCGTAAATACAACAAAAAAAACATAACTAACAAGCGGGTTTTTAACAATGAGAATAGCTATTGTCAACAGAGCAAGATTCCAACTAAACCAATTGATAGAAACATTGTCTAAATCAAACATCGAGGTTAAGGCCGTCAAAACAGATGCTATATATGCTTTGAAAGAAGGAAACGATTTCAGTTGCATCGAACACCTTATTGGAAACGAACTGGGTCAATTGAAATGGGAGAACAAATCAATGCCACCAAATAATCATATTGAACATCGCCCAGAGTGCGTGGAGATCCCATTACCAGTCTTAGGGGAGGATGAAAAACCTAATCCTACACATCCCAAGAAAATCAAACAATATATTCAAACCAATCTAGACGAATATATATTAAAACCATATTTAGAACCACCAAGTACAAAAAAGGTAAAAAATAAGACATTTGTTAACGGTCTAGCTGGTTGTGGCAAATCTTACGCTACAATTGTATATGCATTAAAAAGGTTTAAACCACACCAGACATTGGTAGTGGCTCCCTGGAATTCACAAGTTAGAGAAGCTCTCAAGAAGAACACTGGTATCAACGCATGTACATTTCACAGCCTCATGGGATTTGATCATGATGGGAATAAAACACTAGGTTGTAATTCAATGGAAGGAATTGAATGCGTTATCTTTGAGGAAATAATGTTGCTCACAAGAAGAAATCTGGTTGACGTATACAAGTTTATGCAGAATAATGATGATATATTTATATTGGCTAACGGCGACTCTCACCAACTGGAATCCATAGGTGATGACGTAAGCACTGATATTAAAACGACATATATCACAAAAATGTTCAATTGGACAATGACGTTAACAGAGAATCATCGATTGGAAACAGATGAAGATAAATTGAAAATGATTGAATTTTTCAATGACCTATTTCATTCTGATTTGGGTGTTTATAAAACAATCTTGAAGCATTTTCCAAAAAAGATATTGAAATCTTTGGAAGACCTCAAAGAACTGGGTATTAATAAAGCGATCACTCATCGAGATACTAGTTCGAATAGTGTCAACAAATATCTAGACAGTCTGATTGACAAGAAAAATATAGAGAAAGCTGATAAACTCAAGACACTGGACAATGGAATCAAATATCATTACAAACAGGAATTGATCTGCAAACCAACAATAAACAGAGTGGCAAAGGATCATGCGCAAAGCGCTTCCAAGGATTCTCCTAAAACCAAGAGCAAGAAGATAAAAATGCGTCCCAACTACAGATACATTATTGTTGGACAAACCAATAGACATTTCACGCTGCAAGATGTTCAAGACGAAGAACTTAGAGTCGATATCCCCCATGACATGATTGTCGAACATTTCAAACTATCACACGCTAACACTTGCCATTCAGAACAAGGTGCTTGTATTGATGAGAAATTTGTCATTTGCGACATGAGTAATATAACAGACATCCGCTGGGCCTACTGTGCTGTCTCAAGGTGTGTCAGGCTATCTGACGTGTATTTCTTGGACTTTGACTTGAAGGAATTGAACTCGATAGAGTTCTTCAACGGGAAGATTTGCGGCTACAAGAAACAAGACAGGAAACGAGACAAGAACTTCATGCCTTGCAAAAATTACATCACTGTTGATTGGTGCATAGAGCGTTACAAAAAGGAAAATAATAGAATTTGCAGGAAATGCCAACAGTACATGGGAGTAGAAAAACATTCAAAAACCCAATGCACTGTAGACAGAGAGGACAACACCCTGAATCATATCAAATCGAATTGCCATCTGTGTTGTTTGAACTGCAACAGAGCGAACCAAAAAAAGACTGATTGATCCTCCCCCTCCATAAACATTCATAATATATATAATGAATCTTGAATCCATTTTGAAAGCTAATCCAAATCTAAAATTGCTGTCCAAGGCAAAGCTATTTACTAGATTAAAAGAAGACGGGATTACCAAACGAGATATTGAAGATTACTTCAATCCACGAGAGCTAACACAAATATATCAAAAACCACAAAATACCAAATTCAAATTCAAAATAACCGCCCCTCCAAGATCTTTCCAAATCGATGTAGCAATTATGCCATTGTCGAGCAAGAGGATAAATAACAACATCAATCAAATCCTTATGTGTATTGATATCATTTCTAGAAAGGCTTATTGTTACCCACTGAAAAGCGGTAAGATGGATGACGTTTTAGATGCCTATCAGGAATTTATAGGCGATGTAGACGAAAATATAAATAGTATTTCAGGAGATATTTTTTTTGCATCTTCAATATTTGTGTCTTTCAATAAAGAACTAAATATAAAGGTATATACGGACGTTGCAAAAGAAGACCACATTACTCCTATGGGGAACAAACTGGGGATCGTTGACAGATTTACAAGGACACTGAAGGGTCTGATAAAGAAATACTCACTAGAGAACAAGACTAAAAAATGGGCAGACGCACTTGGTGAAATTGTGGAGCTGTATAACGACTCCCCTCATTCTGGGTTGAAAGATGCTTCGCCCAACGAGGTGTATGACGATCTCGATTATTCTCAAAAGCTATATGAAGCTCAATTCAAAAAAAATCAAAATATGAATGACAAAGTGACCCTGAAAGTAGGAGACAGAGTGCGTGTAATGTTACAGAAGAAGACCTTTGAAAAGGAGAAGGTCAGATTTTCTACAGAGATTTACACCATCGAAGAACACATAGCATACAGATTCAAGCTGAGAGGAGTCAAACGTCTGTATAGACCAAGCGAATTGAACGTTGTTACAAACGTGAAAGATAGACTGGATCCAGAAAAAGAAGACAATCAAATCAGAAGGATGCGAAGGTCAAAGGCATTTAATTCCTATGACGAGATTGTTACTGCTATTGATAAGAAGGACGAACCAAAAGCAAAAAGAACCGTGCAAAAGCCCAAACGGTTTGCCGAGTAACCAGGATCCTCCAATCCTCCTCCTGCGAGTAGCGGGGGCGGAACGGTAACCGGTCTATCAGTCGCATCCTGCGCGGAGAGTAGAAAGGTGTAACAAAGTGTAACGAATCGTATTTTGTCGTATTTTTTCGTATTTTTTCTTATCCATCTGTTAGGTTAGCTGCGCTAACCCAACAGAAAAAACAAACCACACAACAACAGCCAGAAACCCTACTTGCTTCGCGCAATGGGCGGAACACAACAACAGCCACAACCACACAACAACAGCCAGACAAGTTAGCGTTCCGCTAACCAACACAGGCGGACTCCCTCGCACACTTCGTGCACGAGCCGTGAGCCTACACACACCACACCCCGCACAGACAACAGCCAGACAAGTTAGCGTTCCGCTAACCAACACGGTAGCTCCCTCGCACACTTCGTGCACGAGCCGCGAGCCTACACACACCACACCCCGCCGCAAGAGCCGGATGGATGCTTCGCATCCAATAGCCTACGGCTAATCATCCAAGGTCGATCCCCCGCCCACGGTACAAGCCGCCCACGGTACTACCACGGTATTGCACGGGAAAATCTAACGGACACCCCCCGAGATATAATTCGTGCGGAGGGACTATCGGAAAGACCCCTACTGGTTTTTTGGGGTAAAATGAAGTTATCGGAAAAAATCCGGCACCCGCCATGATCACATTAGTAGTAGCTACCGTATCCCTACCGCTTCAGTAGCAGCTTCACTGGCTTTGCCGGTAATGGATCGGTTGCGGTTAGATTGTGTCTTAGGACGCAGGCTGTAGGATTGGTTGCGTCTCAGGACGCAAAGCAGGGGGTCCTGAAACCCCCTGGCAGGCAGGCGAGCCACGATACCAGGCACTAAATGCACTGCCAGCCGTTGGATGTGGATGCATGTGTGGCTGCATGTCGAAGCTGCCTAGGTGAGTATGGTTTCTATCTCTGGTTTCTATACTACAACCCTGGGTCTTTGAAACGGAATATAACCAGGAAACGCGGCTCAATCAAACATCCCGATAAATTCACTTGTCAACTCTCACTCACCTCAAGATGTCCATGAAGCTCGTAAATAACTCTGTCGCCCGCCGTGGTGTGTCATGCAAGGCTTCCTCCGGCAAGGGCGTTGAGCCCAGGACCTCACTATGAATTAAACTCGATTCTACTATACCCCATTTTGACTAGTATTTATTTATTACGACCCCATGGTTGTTTTTGTTGCATTTGGTCGTATTTTTTTTATACGATAGGGGTAGTAAATGTTAATACGATAGGGGTAGTAAACCATCAGATGGTGTCGTAAACCGTCAAATTTGTACTAACCCAATATACTAGCCCTAGTATATTACCCTAGTAGATTCGTTACCTAGTAGATTCAGGTGTAAGAATTCTACAAGAATCCGTGTAGAATTATGGGGGAATAATTCTACTAGAATCCGGGTAGAATTATGGGGTAAGAATTATACTACAATTCGGGTAGAATTCTGGGGTAAGAATTCTGGAGAATTCTCGGGGAATAAATTGGGCAAATTTGGGGATTTTTGTGAATTTGGGGGGAAATTCAGGGGGATTCCGGGGGAATAAATCGGGCAAATTTGGGGGGATTCCGGTGAATTTGGGGGGAAATTCAGGGAGATTCTGGGGGATTAAATTGGGCAAATTTGGGGGGATTCTGGTGAATTTGGGGGGAAATTTTGGGGAATTCTTCGATTCAGGGTATAATTCTGGGGCAGGAATCTTACTATAATCCGGGTACAATTCATGGGGTCGGTAGGAGCAGTGCTTGCGCTGTAGATATATTTGAATAATAAATAATAATATACATAAATAATAGAGAATATATATATATATATATATATATATAGGTAGGCTCGTAGGGCAACATGGCATGGAACATCTATGTTACAGAATAGGATGACAATGGATGAACCCTAAATTGAAGAGGATTGTCATAATCGATTACTTAAAACTAGTGATGACATAGACCCCCAACAACCAATGACTGTAGTGATGACATAGACCCCCAATACCCCATGCATGTCACTAGTGATGACATAGACCCCCAACACCCCATTTCACTAGTGTTGACATAAACCCCCAACACCCCATGACTGTAGTGATGACATAAACCCCCAACACCCCATGACTGTAGTGATGACGTAGACCCCCAACACCCCATGTCACTAGTGATGACATAAACCCCCAACACCCCATGACACTAGTGATGACATAAACCCCCAACACCCCATGACACTAGTGATGACATAAACCCCCAACACCCCATGACACTAGTGATGACATAGACCCCCAACACCCCATGACACTAGTGATGACAGAAACCCCCAACACCCCATGACACTAGTGATGACTTAGACCCCCAACACCCCATGACACTAGTGAGGACATATACCCCCAACACCCCATGACACTAGTGATGACATAGACCCCCAACACCCCATGTCACTAGTGATAACATAAACCCCCAACACCCCATGACTCTAGTGACGACATAAACCCCCAGCACCCCATGACACTAGTGATGACACCCGGCACTCCATGTGCAGCATGCCAGCACTCCATCTGCAGCAGCACAAAAAGGAACACAAATTAGTGTCGCTGATAGACAAATGCAAGGGCAGTGACAGTGGCAGACAGAGACAGAGGCAGTGATAGGGGTAGAGAAATAGACAGCAGTAGTGACAGTGACATAGACATAGACAGAGGCAGTAACACAGATACAGAGCAAGTGACAGAAGCTAGACAACATAGACCTAAACCCAGGTGGAGTGCGTAAGAGGCAAAGGTAGAGACATATGTAATGACAGATCAGTGGCAGGGTCAGAGACGGAGATGTGAACATATACAGAAAGTTCGACAAAGGCAAGGGCAGTGACAGAGACAAGGAAAGCGGCAGACAGAGACAGAGGCGGTAACAAAGGCAGAGACATAGAGAGAGGTTAGGGCAATGACATGGCAGACAGAGACAGAAGCACTTATAGAGGTACAGAAATAGACAGCGGTAGTGACAGTGACATGGACACAGGCAGAGGAAGTAACACAGATACAGAGCAAGTGACAGAGGCTGAAATAGACAGATAGGCAAAGACATATAAATATTAAGAGACAAAGGCAAAGACATAGACAAAGGTACTGACAGAGTCAGATGCAGGGTCAAAGACGGACGCGTGAACATATACAGAAAAATAGACAAAGGCAAGGGCAGTGACAGAGACAAGGAAAGCGGCAGACAGAGACAGAGGCGGTAACAAAGGCTGATACATAGACAGAGGTTAGGGCTATGACATGGCAGACAAAGACAGAAGCACTGATAGAGGTACAGAAATAGACAGCGGTAGTGACAGTGACGTAGACACAGACAGAGGAAGTAACACAGATACAGAGCAAGTGACAGAAGCTGACATAGACAGATAGGCATAGACAAAGAAATATAAAGAGGCAAAGGCAGAGACGAAGGAAAATATGGACAGAGTTAATGACAGAATCAGATGCAGGGTCAAAGACGGAGACGTGAACATATACAGAAAAATAGACAAAGGCAAGGGCAGTGACAGAGACAAGGGAAGTGGCAGACAGAGACATAGGCGGTAATAGTAGCCGAGACATAGACAGAGAGAGGGCACTGACATGGCAGACAGAGACAGAAGCAGAGATAGTGGTAGAGAAATAGACAGCTGCAGTGACTGTGATGTAGACAAAGGCAGTAACTCAGATACAGAGCAAGTGACAGAGGAAGAGACAAAGGCAAAGACATAGGCAAGGAATTAGAAAGAAACAAGGGCAAGGGTAGTGACAGCGTCGTATCACTTGCAAGTAATTATCATGAAATAGCATGAGTACTTACTTAGACAGTTTCAGCACTGATCGTGTTCCATTGTGCATCCAGATCAAGGAACATGTATTGATCTTGGCCATCAGCTGAGCCCTGAATGCAGTAGCTCCTTCTCCAGAGCTAGGTGGCATTAACAAGACGCTCCATCTGCAGCAGCACAAAAAGGAACACGGTCAATTAGGTGTTGATGACAAGTGAAGTGCACTTATGTCCTTCACATGCAAGCAATTATCATGAATTAGCATCAGTATTTAGGCAGTCTTCTCAGCAGAAGCAAGGCCTCTCACCCTGAAGCGGCGAGGCAGGCAGGTGTACGCAGGCAAGCAGTGAGGTTTCAAGCTGGCAGGCAGGTACGTAAGCGGGCAAGCATGCAGGCAGGCAGGCAGGCTAGCATTTGTCAAACAGGGAGGCAGGGAGGCACCGTGTTTGGACATCATGAGCATTTGATCGTGTCGTTTGCATGATTGTTTACGCATCAGAAAACGATCGCAAGGAAATCAGGCAAGAAAAGATCACCAGCGAGATTCAGCCCTGCGACGTTCGAACCTTCGACATTCAAATCTGCGCACTAGCTACCTGCGACATTCGAACCCTCCCTTTCCATCAGCAACCCTCAATCGCAACCCTCAATCGCCTCGGCTGGAAGCATGGCATTCGCCCAAGTAAAGCTGTGAACTGATCGACGCATTGAATATGGTCAAGCCGGTAGTATGGTTTAAAGACAGCGGCTTTGTGTGGGAGGAAAAAAGTAGTGGCAATTGAGAAGCGAACGCTATGAAGAAGGAAGGGAGGTACGCGTGTAGGTTCGACCATACTAGGAGTGAAACTGCTGTGGCTGCGGAAGCACGGCCAAACTAGTTATATGGTTGAAAGACAGCGACTTTGTGCGGGAGCAGAGCAGTAGTGGCAATAGAGAAGAGAACGCTAGAAACAAGGAAGAGAGGAGCGCGTTTGGTTTGACCAAGCTAGGCAGTACGGCAGTACGCGAGCGCACCTTCGAAAATCTCAGTTGACAGCTAGGACGCAGGACGCGGTATGGGGGTTCCGGCACCACCCCGGGGCACTTTTCCAGGTATGGAAACGTTTCGGGGTTTATGGAAAAGTTTTGTACTGCCAGGCCAAAAGTCCGCCTGGGCAACTTTTCCATAAGCCCTCAAACTTTTCCACTGCGAACCTTCAAACGAGCCCATCTTTTCCACAGTCCAACACGTTTCCTCGAACTTGCTTCAAATGAATTCAATTTCAACTTCGAACTGCTAAGGCATCTCATCGGAAACACCTTATTGGCCTTTCACTGCTAGTCCGCCTCTCGCTGTGATGAAACGCATGGCAATTGCCACATGGCGCATGTAATCGTCAAGCCCTACTCAGAAGATGCTGTCCAATTAATTCCCAGTCTTCATACCTGTTCTACTTACAGTCACCACGTGGCGTCGCCACGCCGCGTCTCATAGATAGGGATACATGGCGGTCAATGGACGCTTCAAGACAATATGCGATCAATGGAAGCAAACAAGCGGGTACCCAGTGCTTCGCAAAGGTCGCTTAGAACCCGCGTACGATGAGTCCAAGCATGGCAGCATGTAACCTATGTTGAGGATATGATACCGTTTGCAAACAACGACCTGGAGACCTGCATCGCAGTCTCGTGGAAAACTCGTGGCAGTAAACAACAATCTAGATTCTCTTGCTGGTGGAAAAGGTCGGGAGTCAAGCAGCCATCCCCATGTAACCAGTGTTGAGGATATGATACCGTTTGCAAACAACGACCTGGAGACCTGCATCGTAGTCTCGTGGAAAACTCATGGCAGTAAACAACAATCTAGATTCTCTTGCTGGTGGGAAAGGTCGGGAGTCAAGCAGCCATCCCCATGTAACCAGTGTTGAGGATATGATACCGTTTGCAAACAACGACCTGGAGACCTGCATCGTAGTCTCGTGGAAAACTCATGGCAGTAAACAACAATCTAGAATCTCTTGCTGGTGGAAAAGGTCGAGAGTCAAGCAACCATCCCCATGTAACCTGTGTTGAGGATATGATACCGTTTGCAAACAACGACCTGGAGACCTGCATCGTAGTCTTGTGTAAAACTCATGGCAGTAAACAACAATCTAGATTCTCTTGCTGGTGGAAAAGGTCGGGAGTCAAGCAGCCATCCCCATGTAACCAGTGTTGAGGATATGATACCGTTTGCAAACAACGACCTGGAGACCTGCATCGTAGTCTCGTGGAAAACTCATGGCAGTTAACAACAATCTAGATTCTCTTGCTGGTGGAAAAGGTCGGGAGTCAAGCAGCCATCCCCATGTAACCAGTGTTGAGGATATGATACCGTTTGCAAACAACGACCTGGAGACCTGCATCGTAGTCTCGTGGAAAACTCATGGCAGTAAACAACAATCTAGATTCTCTTGCTGGTGGAAAAGGTCGGGAGTCAAGCAGCCATCCCCATGTAACCTGTGTTGAGGATATGATACCGTTTGCAAACAACGACCTGGAGACCTGCATCGTAGTCTCGTGGAAAACTCATGGCAGTAAACAACAATCTAGATTCTCTTGCTGGTGGAAAAGGTCGAGAGTCAAGCAGCCATCCCCATGTAACCGGTGTTGAGGATATGATACCGTTTGCAAACAACGACCTGGAGACCTGCATCGTAGTCTCGTGGAAAACTCATGGCAGTAAACAACAATCTAGATTCTCTTGCTGGTGGAAAAGGTCGAGAGTCAAGCAGCCATCCCCATGTAACCAGTGTTGAGGATATGATACCGTTTGCAAACAACGACCTGAAGACCTGTATCGTAGTCTCGTGGAAAACTCATGGCAGTAAACAACAATCTAGATTCTCTTGCTGGTGGAAAAGGTCGAGAGTCAAGCAGCAATCCCCATGGAAAACTTGATGCACTAACTAGAAATGGGAAGGATTTGTTATGGAAATGTCAATATTATATTAAGTGGAAAAGTTCAGAAAAGGCTAGTGACAGCTAGCAACAGCCCCCGACACGGTTGCCCCGGAGTGCCTATATTCTCAGGCCAAAAAAAATTCCCCCGGGGCCTTTGGCCCCGGTTTTCCAAGGTCAGCTGCCCCGGTATAGTTTTCCAAAACCGGGTTGGGGGGGGGGCCACGGTAATCCTATCATCCGATGAAGCCCCAAGTTCCTCCCGTGTCTCTCTCCTCTGTCTCTCCGTCTCTGTCTGTCTCTCCGTGCCTCCGTCGAGGCGTCTGAACGATACCGGGCCCCTCCACTCCAAAACATTTGGGTCATAGTTGGAGTGCGCATGACAAGAGTTATCAGCATCGCAACAGTCAATATCCTTTGCAAAAGTTGTTCAATGTTTTGTAACTTTATTTGGCTACTATTAGCTTTAATACACTCCGTTGAGTGGACAGAGATGAAAGCAGCTGAACAGACGCGCCAATCTATACACGGAGACGAGAATAACGTTACAAGCACAGGAGACCCATTAAGGGGCACCAGTGGAGGAAGGAGCGGCAGCATGTAACCTAACAGGGTACAGGCCAGACCGGTGACGCAGCCAACAGGAAGCTGTCACTGAGTCACTCAAGGATGACTCAGTCTACGGGAAGCTGTCACTACGGGAAGCTGGCACAGTACTGGCTGAGCCGATAGTTCTAAGGAAGTACATAAGTAGTCACCAAGTCATAAAACGCGTGAGAGCACTGCAATTCATGCTGACACTCCACCTATGACACAGGTGACATACAATACTACTTCTCCACCTATGGCACTGGGGACATAGAACTATATGTAACAGATAAAAAATTATTAAGGAACGGCTGAAAAACAGGAAACCAGAAGAAAGCCGTGTCTAAAATAAAAAGGATGAGAAAGGATGAACCAAAAACCACTGTAGTACTCCGAAAATGTAGCAGCAAAAAACTCGGGTCATACCGAGCTGAGCTGAGACCAAAATGGAAATGTAACCATCCATGGTAAGCGCAAAAATACTATTCATCCAGAATAGTAGGCACCAAACCAGAAAATCACAGGGAGGCCAAACAGAAATCAATCCTAATACCAAAGGAAGGGGAACAACGGTGACTGAAAGAACCGAGAACTTAACCTAAAGAGAAGACTGAAAAAATCGTGTGAGAGCAGCACACGAGAGAATCAAAGCCTAGAGGACGCAGAGAAGAGGACGCAGACAAGGGGACACTAAAGTCTACGATGGAAAAATGAAGTCGATGGAAAAATCCACTACCTTAAAAACTACTCTTAGCATAGAATTCATGACTAGGTTGGGATGAAAAAACCATGATGAACTGGTTTCTTACTCAAAGATGGAAGTAAGAAGATTGATGAAAGTTAATTCTCATAAATGCCCAGCTACGGCACTAACGAAAAACATTCTAGGAGGTGGGTATCGCACCGCAAAGAACTCATGCACTCAAGACACACTAAGCGCCTAACCACAAGCAAACCAAACCTGCAGCAACCGAAAGAAAAAAAATCCAAAGGATGCGAAGTTAAAATTGTCAAGAAACTCGTAACCAACAAAGGAAACACAGTTCAATGAACAATAGAAGGGTAGATGTACAACCATAGTACATAAAACCTATTGTCCACTTGAAAAATAGTAAACGCATAAAAAGGACTTCAAAGAATTTACTGCAAAGGATGGACTGAAAGGGCGCTTGAAATACACTCGGAAAACAAGAAAGAGGTGAGCGGCGGTGCATCTGCAAGTACAACTGCAAGATTACCCAGCCCACCAATTCACAGTAAAATCCGAAGGGAAACAACTACTACACTCCACAAAAAGTTATAATCACGTGTGGGGCTGGTGAATTAAAAACAGTGTGGAGTAAAAAGAAATAGCTAATCTATGATGAGCTCCACCGAATGAACCATCTGCCTATGGAACGAAGAGACAGAAACCATCAAGACGCTATAACGGTGGTTTGAATTAATTACCACCTTCCACCAAAACTAAGAAAGACAGCTGAAAGGAAGCTGCCTAAACAAAGCGTCGTAACGCTCCACCAATCTAGACTACCCTATAAGACAGTCTAGGCGGTGCTGAGGAATAGGCACCCACACATAGGGCCATGTTAACCTACGTATGAGAACCAGCAGCACCTAAAACAATGAATCCTGGGTTGACTGTAACACCCCAGCCATACGCAGTATCAAGCTAGACCAATACTCTAGATCATTACTCACACTTTCGGTGACGGCTACATCATCACATGGGCTTGACCCGGATGATCCACCAGGGACGGCAGGAGGCGAAGGGAGAAACAACGCCTGGAGCCATCCAAGGTGGCCGGAGGTTGGCGACTATTAGACAATGGACCTATGACAGGCTCCACTATGACCTGAGACTGTCTGAATCCTAGAGCTTCACCGATAAAACATGGCACAGAGGAGGGCCTGGCGACCCCCTGAGATTCGGCTAAATTATAGGTTGGATATCCAACTCCCACCCGCCCTAAAACTTCACACACAATACAGCAAGATCAGGCCCTGGTCTGGAATGCAATCTGGATACATCCCAGCCAGGCCAGCCAACAACAATTGGGGTCGTTAAAGGGCGTAGGGAATTACCGGTAACACATAACATATCACCGTTTGATGACAGGAGGGATGCAAGCGGGCACGGGGACCCATACTAATGGAAGAGCCCAGGAAGACAGTTTAGACTGAACTGGATATAGAGAGTACATCACTACTCTCTACTACCTGGCGCAACATCGGAAACCCAAACATAATAAACCTTACTCACCAGGGAATTCCCAACCAGTCTACCAAATAATGCCTTTTTAACTAGCTTGTTGCGTTACTTCCCAATACTAAGGTGACATAGCAAGGGCAACCAAACAGACGCAACAACGACACAGCAGGTGCAACCCCGCAGAACAGCTCCAAAGGAGTCTTGTCACCCTAGTTGTGCAGCCGATTGCGAAGATAACACACTCGCACTCTGCTGAGCAATGTCATCATCAACAACTCATGCACTGCCACAACTAATCGAGATCAACCATGCCTCTATACCACTTAACTAAAAATTCCTAAGCCCTATCAGAACTCAAACACTGGAACCCAAACTCCCGTAGCTGATGCATACACCTAAAGAGGGAACCAGGGGCACGGTAAGACAAAGTAGCGACCTCTGTCGAACCACGGAACGCACCCAGGGGTCCCAAGGATCCTAAGAGAGAAAAAATATCCACCAAGATATCATGCCAAAGATCCTCCACGGCCGCTGGACTAGGGCCAGGACGGCGTCCACTTCGGCCTTTAGCATGGGCGAAGTCCGGCGCTGCGAGACCTGGGATCACAGAAGGTGGGGAAGCGTTAGGTCGAAGTCGAGATTTGAGGTATGGGAAAAAGGAGACGAGAATGACAGTGCAGCAAGTCGCACCTGGTGCAGAAAATCGCACCAATGGCAGAAAATCGCAAATCGCAAGGGCAGAATTCGAAAATTTATCACTAGGATGCGAAGAGCAGAGCCGAGGCATGTAAAGGTCCTAATATCTCGCCGTCGATGATCAATCAATCCCAAGTCCCCCCCTCTATCGCTCGACTCACCCGGAGGGAGCAGCACCCGTAGTGGTGCTGACCATACCCCCCTGCTTCCTACCACCTCCAGAATCTCCAGGTCCAGGTCCAGACGCGTAGGTCGTTCTCCTCTGGCAAACCCTACGGCAGTGCCGGCGATCCGCCAGCTTGATCGAAAAAATTCTCCAGAAGGTAGCACAGAGCCACTACAGCGCAAGCTCATGCCAGTAGCCGACCGTCGGCAGGGCAGAGCAAAGGGGGCACAGACGACGCAGACAGGGGAACATCAACAGGGAGCTTGGTCGGCTTGGCAACCTCCGGGTTCGCAGGCAGAGCCTCAAACACCGGATAAATGTTACGTCAAGGACGCGAGCAGACGAAGGCGGGGTGTCTCCACCGATGTCCAGGCTAGTCGCCGACTTGAGTCTGCACGTCACAGTCATCTACGACAGACGGGAGGAGGCGACAGACGGCAGGGGAGGAAAAGGAAGAGAGATTGAGGAATGACCGGGGGGGGGGGTGGCTTCCACGATGGCGGAAGGATCCTCCATCTTCCATCAGCAGAGGCCGCTGGCGCGCAATCAATCAGCCAATTTGTCGGCATTGCAGGACTTCGGAACTTCCAGAATGAAGCTCGTTGAAGCCAAGTAGAGGACGACGCATAAGGTGCATTGCAAAGCAGTGGGTACCATGGTGGGGCCATGACCTATTAGCTTTAATACACTCCGTTGAGTGGACAGAGATGAAAGCAGCTGAACAGACGCGCCAATCTATACACGGAGACGAGAATAACGTTACAAGCACAGAGAACCCATTAAGGGGCACCAGTGGAGGAGGAGCGGCAGCATGTAACCTAAAAGGGTACAGGCCAGACCGGTGACGCAGCCAACAGGAAGCTGTCACTGAGTCACTCAAGGATGACTCAGTCTACGGGAAGCTGTCACTACGGGAAGCTGGTACAGTACTGGCAGAGCCGATAGTTCTAAGGAAGTACATAAGTAGTCACCAAGTCATAAAACGCGTGAGAGCACTGCAATTCATGCTGACAGCTACTAGTAGCTCCTTTCTCAACTTTTGAACCCCCCTGCCGGTGACTGATAAGCGTTCTTCCGTGTCGCTTGCTTGCTGTTCCTCTTGGGACGGCCAATGCTCAGAATAATTATTATCTAACCACATGCACAGTCTTGGCTCAAATCATTGAGGCATAGGGAAGTTATAACCCAAGATTGTGTCCTAGAACCTGCCACAGTAATCCTGTCATCCGACAGTGTCAAAATATTTCCAAAATATTTCTCTTCTCTTTGGTAGGTCGTTAGATATTATTTATTCTGAGCTAAATCCAAGAGAACTAGAGTTTAGAACAGGTTAGGACTTTGGAGAAAGATTACGACTGCATCAGTCGCAGGGATTACCCTGTGTAACACCCAGAGCAAGTAACAAGGCATGCCTTGACTTATAACTCAACTAACCCTGCCTCCATGGTTCGTACCAAGACTTTGGAAGTCGTTTTATATAATTTAATATGACTTACATCCAACAAGAAAAGAGTATAGAACAAGTTTGGAGAAAGGTTACGACTGCGTCGGTCGACAAGATTACCCTGTGTTACACCAAGAGCAAGTAACAAGGCACGATCTTGACTTATAACTTAACTAAACCTGCCTCCGTGGTTCGTCCCAAGACTTGGTAAGTCGTTAGGTTTTATTTAATCTGAGCTACAGGCAAGAGGGAAAGAGTAGAGATAAAGTCTGGTGGAAGGTTACGACTGCGTTGGTCTACGGGATTACCCGTTGTTACACCCATAGCAAGTAACAAGGCATGTTCTTGGCTTATAACTCCACCCCGCCTCCATGGTTCGTCCCAAGACTTTGGAAGACGTTTGTTATTATTTAATCTGACTTACATCAAACAGGATAAGAGTGGAGAACAAGTTTGGATAAAGGTTACGACTGGGATGATCAACGGGATTATCCTGTGTTCCACCCATAGCAAGTAACAAGGCATGTTCTTGGTTTATTACTTAACCCTGCCTCCATGGTTTCGTACCAAGACTTTAGAAATCGTTTTATATAATTTAATATGACTTACATCCAACAAGAAACGAGTATAGAACAAGTTTGGAGAAAGGTTACCACTGCGTCGGTCGACAAGATTACCCTGTGTTACACCCAGAGCAAGTAACAAGGCACGATCTTGAATTCTTGACTTATAAACTTAACTTACCCTGCCTCCGTGGTTCGTCCCAAGACTTGGTAAGTCGTTAGGTTTTATTTAATCTGAGCTACAGGCAAGAGGGAAAGAGTAGAGATAAAGTCTGGTGAAAGGTTTACGACTGTGTTGGTCTACGGGATTACCCGTTGTTACACCCATAGCAAGTAACAAGGCATGTTCTTAGCTTATAACTCCACCCTGCCTCCATGGTTCGTCCCAAGACTTGGAAGTCGTTTGTTACTATTTAATCTGACTTACATCAAACAGGATAAGAGTGGAGAACAAGTTTGGATAAAGGTTTCGACTGCGATGGTCAACGGGATTATCATGTGTTCCACCCATAGCAAGTAACAAGGCGTGTTCTTGGCTTATTACTTAACCCTGCCTCCATGGTTGGGCTCAATACTTGGTAAATTGTTAGGTATTATTTAATCTGAGCCACAGCCAAGAGTCAAAGAGTATTTAACAAGTTTGGAGAAAGGTTACGACTGCTTCGGTCAACGGGATTACCTTGTGTTTCACCCGGATACGTATCAGTTCAAATAAAGGAGAGGTATGAATCGTACTCGGATCAGTAACATAGATAGAAGTCCAGTTCGGGGGGAATACAATTTCTCCTAGATCCGGGTATGATTCAGAGGTAAAAATTATACTACAATCCATGTATATTTCTGGGGTAGGTATCGTACAATTGGATAAAGGGGGTAGTAAATGGGTGTACGGGCGAATTCCAAATGAAGGGTAGCGTACTTTTGGTCCTGGGGTATAGTAAGTTTGATCGCAAAACGTCTGGATCGACTTTCCTAAAAAAGTACGAGGGGGGTAGTATTTTTTTCAATATACGATGGTGCAACAAAAGTACTAGCTAGTAGAATCGAGTTTAATTCATAGTGCCTGTGAGTTTGTCCGTGTCTGCTTTACCACACCATGATGGATCCATCGTACCAGTAACGTTTGCCTGATGCAATGCGCGCACTTCCAACTACTCGTACCAAACTAGTACATTAGTCCCAGCGTCCTCAACTCCCCAAGAAGCTCACGGACTTCGCAGCCCTGCCCTTATGCTGTGGTTTGTATGTAGTAAACTTATCCGTACTCGTCTGCGTCCCCCGATCGTCGAGAGGACAGTGGTTTGCACCTGATCTTTCCACGCGACGACGTGCTGCCCACCTCCCATTTACCCCGAAACCCACCGGCACCTGTCCTTTTTGCAGGTTTCCTTGCTTATTGGATGAAATTGAAATTGAAATTGTACATCGTGTAGAACCGTTACTCACTGAACGTGAAGTTAGGAACCATAGCTAAGCCTGAGCTAGCTATGTCACCGTAGGACCATCTCAGTAAAAAGAATTACCACCATCCGACCGGCACAACCGTAGCCACTCAGGCCAGTGCTCTTAATACGGGTTTTTTTCACCCCCGTTGTGAGCACCGCACAATACACTGGTAAGACAAAACCCCTGAGAGGGGGGACGGTCTGTGGTGCTAGTCCCCGGATATCGACCCGGTGTGCTTCCATAAAGCGTCTGCACAGTAAAATACCTTGAAACTATAATTGGTGAGAATGGACTGTGTCCCGCCAGTTTTGAGGGCCACATATCTCTGAATCCAAGATGGTCATAGAAGTCCAAAAAGAGGTAATAGTATCATTGGTACCACGGAATCACTTCATAGGAACAGGTACCAGCCGATCGAAGGAGGCCATTTAACTAATTCAACCTGCTGGGCAGTTTAGTAATAAACTTTATTAGCATGGTTATATCAGAGTAGTATCCAAGCTCAAGAACCCAGATCTTTAATCAGACTACAGGTGGGAGAGTCATGTCAGGTAGGACGGCAAGATCAGTCTCATCCTCTTTCCAATCCGCTACAGTAATTGGAGGGGCGTACCACTCAGGGAGAATGTTTGCCCCTGACCCCCCTGGAGGTCCTCTTCCATTCCACTTCCATGATCATTCTGCGAGATCCCAGGGCTCCTGTGCAAATGGCCCTTGTTGAATGAGTCGCACTCGGCGTCATGTCCTCTTGATGTAGAGCCCCTTGAAAGTCCGGTGGTGTGCAGCCCGCCATGATGTGGCCCTCTCCGTCCTCACAGTGTGCCGATGGGTCCTATGATTCGTGGGTGGGTTGAGTGCTGGTAATGCAGGAAGTTTCCAGCGGAAATGCAAGTTT
>JACBWV010000172.1:76350-183197 GCA_013435795.1 Chlamydomonas sp. ICE-L | reverse complement strand
GAAGTCGAATATAGCGTATTATACATTTAGAAGTTCTAGGGTTAGTGTGAAGAGCTGGGAGATGTTGTGTGTCTAGGTTTTTGATGAAAATATGAGATATCCCCCACTAAAAACTTAGAAAGGAATCCAAATAAAATTTTGGATTATGGGAAAGAAATACAACACCGTAAGACACTCGGCTGTATTTACAAAATATGATGACGCTTGCATTTACTCGCGAAGAGAAGGTAATTCATCTTTCGTAATCAAATTAATGGAAAATTTATATATCGTAAATACAACAAAAAAAACAGAACTAACAAGCGGGTTTTTAACAATGAGAATAGCTATTGTCAACAGAGCAAGATTCCAACTAAACCAATTGATAGAAACATTGTCTAAATCAAACATCGAGGTTAAGGCCGTCAAAACAGATGCTATATATGCTTTGAAAGAAGGAAACGATTTCAGTTGCATCGAACACCTTATTGGAAACGAACTGGGTCAATTGAAATGGGAGAACAAATCAATGCCACCAAAGATCAGATTGACATCGCCCAGATGGGTGCGTGGAGATCACCTCCAGTCTTAGGGGGGGATGAAAAAAAAACCTAATCCTACACATCCCAAAGAAAAGAAAATCAAAAAAAATAGATTCAAACCATCTAGACGATATATATTAAACCATATTTAGAACCACCAGTACAAAAAAGGTTTAAAAAATAAGACATTGTTAAAGGTTAGCTGGTTGTGGCACAGCTTACGCTACAATTGTAATGCATTACAAAGGTTTAAACACACCAGACATGGTAGTGGCTCCCTGGAATCACAAGTTAGAGAAGCTCTCAAGAAGAAACACTGGTATTAAAGCAAGTACATTTCACAGCCTCATGCGGGATTTGTGTCATGATGGTGGATGTAGAAACAACTTGGTTGTAATTCATTCATGTGAAGGAATTGAATGCCCCGTTATCTTTTTAGGAAATAATGTTGCTCACAAGAAGAAATCTGGTTGACGTATACAAGGTTATTTGGCAGAATAATGATGGAATATAAATATTATATTGTGCTAAACGGCGACCTCTCAAACCACCTGAATCCATCAGGTGATGAAAGTAAGCAAATGATATTAAAGAAAACGGGACATAATATCACAAAAAAAAAATGTTCAATTGGACATTGACGTTAACATAGATCATCGATGGGAAACATATTAAGATAAATTGAAAATGATTGAATTTTTCAATGACCTATTTCATTCCTGATTTGGGTGTTTTATAAAAACCAATCTTGAAGCATTTTTTCCAAAAAAAGATATTGAAATCTTGGAGACCTCAAAGAACTGGGTATTAATAAAGCGTCAACTTCTCGATATACTAGTTTTAGTTCGAATAATTGTCACAAATATCCTAGACAGTCCTTGATTGACCCTAAGGAAAATATTAGAGAAGCTGATAAACTCCTCAGACAAGCACTGGACCAAATTTGGGTAAACAAATAAATCTGGACCAAATCAGGAATTGATCGTGCCAAAACCAACAAAAACAGAGTGGCAAATCATGCGCCGCAAACGCACTTTTTTCCAAGGACAATTCTCTTCCTCCTAAAAAACCAGGAGCAGAAGATAAAAATGCGTTCCCCCCAACATACAGATAACATTATGTTTTGGAGGACAAACCATTAGACATTTCACGCTGCCAAGAATGTTTCAATGAACGAAGGAACTTAGAAGCGATTAATCCCCCATGAATGATGCGAAACATTTCAAACTATCACAAAACTACGCTAACACTTGCCATTTATGTCCCTTAGAACAGTGTCGCTTTCGTTATCTGCGAATAGGCAGAAATTTGTCACTTCTTTTCTTGTTTGCGACATGAGTAATATAACAGACATCCCGCCTGGGCACTACTGTGCTGTCTCAAGGTGTTGTCAGGCCTTCTGACGTGTATTTTCTGTGGACCCTTTGAACTTGAAAAGAATTTGAACTCGATATTATAGTTCTTAAACAACTGGAAGATTTCGGCCTACAAGAAACAAGACAGGAACGAAACAGCACTCCCATGTCCCTTTGCCAAAAATTACATCACTGTTGATTGGTGGCATAGAGCGTTACAACAAAAAGGAAAATAATAGAATTTGTGCAGGAAATGCCAAAAGTACTACATGGAGTAGAAAAACATTCCAAAACCCCACATGCACTGTAGACAGAGAGGACAACACCACCCTGAATCATATCAAAATCGAATTGCCATCCTGTTGGTTGTTGACACTGCAACCAGACGCGACACCCCAAAAAAAGAGGATTGATCCCCCCTCGCTCCATAAACATTCATAATATATTATAATTGATCTTGAATCCATTTTTGAAAGCTAATCCAATCTAAAAAAAATTTGCTTGTCCCCAGCAAAAGCTATTTTACTAGATTAAAAGAAAGAGACGGGATTGGTACCAAACGAGATTAATGAAGAATTACATCAATCCCGAGAGCTAACACAAATATAATCAAAACAAACCACACGAAAAATATACCAAATTCCAATTCCAAAAATAAAACCGCCTCTCCAAAGATCTTTTTCCAAATCGATGTAGCAATTATGGCCATGTCGACAAGAGGATAAATCAACCTCATAAAATCCCTTAAATGTGGAGGATATCATTTTTTTTTTTTTTTTTTTTTTTTTCTAGAAAGGCTATTGTTCACCCCCACACGAACCCCCAACTGAAAAGCGGGTAAGAATGATGACGTTTTAGATGCCTATTCTCAGGAATTATAGGCGATTAGACGGAAAAATATAAATAGTATCTCCATGAGATAATTTTTCTTTTTTTATTTTTTTTTTTTTTTTTGCAACCTTCATATTTTGTGTCTTTCAAATAAAGAACTAAATATACAGGTAAATAATACGAAACGTTTTGGGGGCCAAAAAGAAGACACATTACTAACTCCTATGGGGAACAAACTGGGGATTCGTTCTACAAGAATTTAGAAGGACACTGAAGGGTCTGATAAAGAATACTCACTAAGAGAAAAACAAGACTAAAAATGGGGAGCGCACTTGGTGAAATTGGTTGGGGCTGGTATAACGACTCCCCTCATTCTGGGTTGAAAGAATGCTTCGCGCCAACCGAGGTTTTATGAAACGAATCTCCCGATTATTTCTCCAAAAGCTCTATGAAGCTCCAATTTCAAAAAAATATCAAAGTATGAATTGACAAAGGACCCTGAAAGTTAGAAGAACAGAGTGCGTGTAAGGTTTTACAGAAAGAAGACCTTTTTTGAAAAAGGACAGGTCAGATTTTTCTACCAGAGATTTACAACCATCGAAGAAAACAACACATAGAGCCATACAGATTCAGCCTGAGAGGATCAACCGTCTTGTATAGACCACGCGAATTGACGTTTGCTTTACATACGTGGAAAGATAGACTGGATCCAGAAAAAAGAAGACAATCCAAATCAGAAGGATGCCGAAGGCAAAACAGGGCATTTAATTTCCTATGAAACGAGATTGTTACTGCTTCTTACTACTACTTGCTATTGATAGAAGGAAACGAAAACCAAAAGCAAAAGAAAAACCCGCTGCAAAAGCCAGCAAAGCCCCAAACGGTTGCCGAGTAAACCGGATCCTCCAACCTCTCCCCTGCGAGTAGCGTGGGGGAACGGTTATCCGGGTCATAATCAGTTCGCCATCCTGCGCGGCAGAAGGTAAAAGGTGTACACAAAGTGGTAACGAATCGTATTTTTTCGTCTTTTTTTTTTTTTTTTTCGTTTATTTTATTCTTACTGCCATCTGTTTTAAGGTTTTTTTAGCTGCGCTACCCCAACGAAAAAACAAAACCCACACACACACGCCATAAACCCTACTTTTGCTTCCGCCGCAATGGGCGTAACACAACAAACAGCCGAACACCCAGCCACAACAACCAGCCAGACAAGGTTAGCGTTTCCCGCTAACACCACACATGGAGGCCCCGGACCTGGTTCCCTCGCACCACTTTCGTGCACTAGGGCGCCCGTGGACCTACAACACCAACCCCGCACAACAAACAGCCGACAAGTTAGCGTTTCCCCGCTATACCAACACGGTACTCCCATCGCACACTTCGTGCGAGAAAAAAAAAAAGAAAACGACCGCGAGCCCACAAACACAACCACCACACACCCCCACTTCCTCAGCCAAGAGCCGGAGATGCTTCGATCCAATAGCCTAACGTCTAATCAATCCAAGGTTCGAATCGCCCCGCCCACGGTCAAGCCGCCCCACGGTACGGTACCACGGTAAATTGCACTGGAAATCAAGACTAACGGAACACCCCCCGAGAAGTATTTCGGCGGGAGGGAACTATCGGAAAGCACCCCTACCTGGGTATTTTTTTGGGGTAAAATGAAGTTACGGAAAAAATCCGGCAACCCCCGCCCAAATGATTCCACAATTATAAGTAGCTACCGTAATCCCCTACCCCGCCTTCAAAAAGTAGCAACAGCTTCAAACTCGGCTTTGGCCGGTATGGGATCGGTTTTGCGTTAGATTGTGTCCTTAAGGGACGCAGGCCTGTAGGATTGTTTTGCGGCGTCTCAGGAACGCAAAGGCAAGGGGGGGTCCCCTGCAACCCCCCTGGCAGGGCAGGCCGAGACCACTATCACCCGGGCACTAAATGCACTGGCCCAGCCCGTTTTTGGATGTGGTGGATGCTTCGTTTTGTGGCTGCATGTGTTTCGAAGGCTTGCCCTTAGGGTGAGTATTTTTTTTCTATCTCTGGGTTCTACTACTACATACAAACCTACAACCCCCCCCTGGGGTTTCTTGGAACGAATATAACCAGAAACGCGGCTCAATTCAAACCAATCCCTCGAATAAAATTCCCACTTGTCAACCATCTCAAACCACTCCACCTCAAGATGTCCATGAAGCTCGTAAATAACTCCTGGTCAACATCTGGGACCTCCCTGGTTTCCGCCCCGCCCGTGGTGTGTCCATTCAAGGCTTTCCCTCCGGCAAGGGCGTTGGAGCCCAAGGACCCAACCTCACTTGAAATTAAACTCGATTCTACTATACCAAATAATTATAAAATATACCCCATTTTGAACTAAGTAATTTATTTATATTACGACCCCAAGGTTTGTTTTTGTTTTTGCATTTGGTCGTATTTTTTTTTTTATACGATAGGGTGGTAAGTTAAATGGTTTAATATACGATAGGGGGGTAGTAAAACAATCAGATGGTTGTCGTAAACCGTCCAAATTTGTACTAACCCATTATAACTACTAGCCCTAGTATATTACCCTAGTAAAGTTCGTTAAGACCTAGTAAATTCAAGGTGTAAGACTTTCTCAAGAATCCGTGGTAGAATTATGGGGAATAATCCCTAAACTACTTAGAATCTCATCCGGGTAGATTAATGGGTAAGATTAATACTACAAAAAATTCGGGTAGATTTCTGGGGGTAACTAAGAATTCTGTATAAATTCTCGGGGATTAAATTGGGCCAAATTTGGTATTTTTTGTTGAATTTGGGGGGAAATTCATGGGGTTTTGAATTTTTCCGGGGGACAAATTCATCGGAGCAAATTTGGGGGGATGCCGGTGAATTTTGGGGGGAAATCAGGAGATTCTGGGGAATTTAAAATTTGGGCAAATTTTGTGGTGGGATTCCTGGTGAAATATTGGGGGGAATTTGGTGAATTCTTTCGATTCAGGGTATAATTCTTCTGGCAAGGAAAAGTCTTTAACTATATCCGGGTACAATTCATGGGTCGGTAGGAAGCAGTGCTTTGGCCGCTTGTAGATTATTATTTTTGAAATAATAAATAATAATATACAAAATATTAGAGAACTTATATAATATATATAAGATATATATAGGGTAAGCTCGTAGGCCAACATGGCCCATGGAACATCTTATGTTACAGAATAGGATGACAATGGGGCATGAAACCCTAAATTGGAAGAAGGATTGTCATAGCATTCGATTAACTTAAAACTAGTGCATGTACATAGACCGTAACCCCAACAACCAATTGAACTGTAGTTGAAGACATAAGAAACCCCCAATAAACCCAATGCAATGTCAAGTGTGGATTGACATAAGAAATAGACCCCCCCAACACCCATTTTTTTCCACTAGTGTTGACATAAAACCCCCTACACCCCAATGACTGTAGTGTATGACAATAACCCCAACAGCCCCCATGAACGTAGTGATGACGTAGACCCCAAACCGCCCATGCCCATGTCACTAGTGATGACATAAAAACCCCCTAACAAACCACCAATGACACTAGTGTGAACCATAAACCCCCAACACCCCCCATGAACACAGTGATGACATAGACCCCCAAACACCCCCATGACACTAAGTGATGACAGAACCCCCAACAAACCGCTATCCGACAAGCAGTTGTCCTCACCTTAACCCTTTTACACTTAGTATGGACTTAGACCCCGCTGCAACACCCCCATGACCAACTTATTGAAGGACAATAGCCACCCCCCCCAACAATGTCGTCTCACCCCCATGACAATAGTGATGGACATAGATACCCCCACCCCAAACACTCTACAAAACCCTACCCCCATGTCAACCTAAGTGTATAACATAATACACTAAAAAAACCCAAAACCCCCAACACCCCCATTGACTACTAGTGTACGACAATACACCAACTAAACCCACCCCAGCCCACCCCATGACAACATAAAACTAGTGGATGACAACCGGTGTCCCCAGTGCGGCACTCCCATTTTCAGCAATGGCCAAGCCACGTCGCCACCCCATCCCCTCCCTGCACCAGCCACAGAAAGGAAACACAAATTAGTGTCGCTGATAGACAAATCAAGGCAAGTTGACAGTGGGCAGACAGAGACAGAGGTCCAGAGTGATAGGGGTACAGAAAAATAGACAGCAGTAAGTGACAGTGACATAGACATAAGACAGAGAGGCAGTAACACAGATGCAGACAGTGGACAGAAAGCTAAGACAAGAACATAGACCCTTAAACCCAGGTGGAAGTGCGTATAGGGCCAAATGTAGAGCATAATGTAATGAACAGATCAGGTGGCAGGTCCAGAGAACGGAATGTGAACATATCAGAAAGTTCGACAAAGGCAAGGGCAGTGACAGAGACAAGGACAGCGGCAGACAGAAGCCAAGAGGCGGTAACAAAGGCAAGAGATCATAGACAGAGGTTTAGGGCAATGACAGGCAGAGACAGAGACAGAGCCACTAATAGAGTTACAAGAAAAAATAGACAGCGGTAGTGACAACAGTGACAATGGACCAGGCCCAGAGGAAGTAAAACACAGATACAGAGCAAGTGGACAGAGTCCTGAAATAGACAGATAGGCCAAGACATATAAATATTAAGAGACAAAGGGCCAAAGACAAGACAAATGTAACTGACAACGAGTCAGATGCAGGGTTTTCAAAAGACGGAACGCGTGAACATATACAGAAAATATACAAAGGCAAGGGCCAGTGACAGAAACAAGGAAAAGCGGCAGACAGAGACAAGAGGCGGTAACCAACAAGGCTGATACTGAACAGAGGTTTAGGGCTATGACCCTGGCAGACAAAAAATGAGCCAGAAGCACATGATAGAAGGTACAGAAATAACAGCGGTAAGTTGAACCGTGACGTAGACACATTCGACAGAGGATTTAAACAAGATACAGACAGTTGTACAGAAAAGCCTTGACAATACGAATAGTCATAGACAAGAATAGAAAGAGCAAAGGCATAGACGAAGGAAAATATGTAACAGAGTTAATGACCAGAATCGAAATTTCAAGGGTAAAAGACGGAAGACGTGGAACATATTACAGAAAAATAGAACAAACAAAGGCCCCAAGGGCAGTGGGACAGAGACAAGGGAAGGTGACAGAACATAGACATAGTCCGTATAATAGTTAAGCCCTGTAGACATAGACAAGAGAGGGACTGACATGGCAGACAGAGACATAAGCAGAGGATAGTGGGTAGAGAAATAGACAGCAGCGTCAGTGACTGTGGATTGGTTAGACAACGGCAGTAACCTCAGATCAGAGCAAGTTGACAGAGAAGATACAAAAGGCAAAAGACATAGGCAAAGGAATTGAAGAAACAAGGGCAGGGTAAGTGACACCAACAAAACAAAAGCGTCGTATCACTTTGCCAAGTTCATATCATGAAAAGCATGAGTCTTTACTTAGAAAACAGTTTTCAGCACTGGATCCGTGTTTCTATTGTGCATCCAGATCAGGAACATGTTATTGATCTTGGCCCATCTCAGCTGAGCCCTTGAAATGCAGTAGCTTTTCCTTCTTCCCAGATCTAGTGGCATTAACAAGGAAACGCTCACTTTCTGCCCCAAGCAGCCACAAAAAGGAACACGTCCAATTTAGTTGTTTTGATGACCAAGTGAAAGTGCACTTATGTCCTTCCACATGCAAGCAAGTATATCATGAATTTAAGCATCCAGTTATTTTAGGCATCTTCCCCTCGCAGAAGCAATGGCCCTCTTCACCCCTGAAGCGGCGCGGGCATGGCAAAGGTGTACGCAGGCCAAGCAGTGAGGTTTTTTTTTTTCAAGCCTGGCAGGCTGCAGGTACCTAAGCGGCAAGCATGCCCCAGGCAGGCAGGCAGGCTAGCAAATTTGTCAGAACCAGTGATGGCAGGGAGGCCACCGTGTTTTTTTTTGGACACAATGAGCATTTTCCCTTGATATCCGTGGAGTCGTTTTGAGATGATGGGATTTAGCCATTCAGAAAACGACTCCGCAATGAATCAGGCAAGAAAAGATCAAAGACGACTCCGAGATTCCAGCCCCCCTGCTACGTTTCGAAACCCTCTCCGACATTTCCAATCTGCGCACTAGCTCCTACCTGCGACATTCGACCGCCTCCCTTTTCCATCAGCAACCCTCAAATCGCAACCCTCATCAAATCACTCGCCTCGTGGCTGGAAGCTGCATCTCCATCCCCAAGTAAAGCTTGTGAACTGATCGACGCATTGAATTTGGTCCCCAACAGCCCGGCGTAGCTAATCGTTTAAAAAAGACATAAGAAAGCGCTTTTTGTGGGAAGTAAAAAAGTAGTGGCCAATTTGAGAAGCCGGATACCACGCTTATGAAGAAGGAAGGATGGGGGAAGGTACGCGCTGTAGGCTTTCGAACTACTAGGAGGAAACTGCTGTGGCCTTTGCGGAAAGCACGGCCCAAACCTAAGTTATAATGGTTTGAAAAAGACAAGCGACTTTGTGGCGGACGCCCATGAGCCGTAGTGGCAATAGAGAGAGAACGCTAGCAAAACCAGGAAAGAAAGGAGCGCGTTTTGGGTTTGACCAAGCTAGGCCCCCAGTACGGCAAGTCGCCGAGCGCACCTTTCCCGAAAATTCTCAGTTGACGGCTAGGACGCAGGACGGGTAAAAAAAGTGAATGGGTTCCGGCCACCACCCCCCGGGGGCACTTTTTCCAGTATGGCAACGTTTTCCGGGTTTTATTGGACAATTTTTGTACTGGCCAGGCCCAAAAGTCCGCCTGGTGCAACTTTTTTCCATAATCCCCCCTCTCACAACTTTTTTCCACTGTGCGAACCTTCTAAAAACCGCGCCTCTTTTCCACGTCCAAACACCTTTCCCTTCGAACTGCTCAAATGAATATTCAATTTCACAACCTTTCGAAACTTTCCACCCTTTTCCCACACTCGACTTCGCCCAAGCGCATCTCAAATCGAAAAACACCTTATTAATGTGGCCTTCTTCAACTTGCTATTGTTCCGCCTCCTCGCCTGTGATGAAACGCATGGCAATTGGCCACAATGGCCGCATGTAATCGGTCAAGCCCTACTCCAAAAGATGCGGGTGCCTGTCCAATTAATTCCCAGTCCCTTCATAAACGCTTGTTTCTAAACTGTTACAGTTTCACCTACACGTCCCACTTGGTCGTCCCCGCCAAACGCCCTCTCGACCGTCGTCTCATAGATAGGGATACATGGGGCCGGTTCCCAATGGACGCGTCAAGACCAATATGCGATCAATGGGAAGCAAACAAGCGGGTACCCCAGTGCTTCGCAAAGGTCGCTTAGAACCCGTCGTACGATGAGTACCAAGGCATCGGCACCGCATGATACACCTATGTTGAGGATATGATATTAACCGTTTTTGTGCATGAACAGAGCGACCTTGAGACCTGCATCGCAGTTCGCTTAAGAAACCTCGTGGCAGAAACAACATTCCTAGAATTTTCCCTCTTTTTTGCTGGTGAAAGGTCCCCCGGGAGTCAAGGCCAGCCATCCCCATGTAACCAGTGTTTGAGGATATGATAGTAAATACCGTTTTGCCAAACAACAAACGACCTGGGAGACCTGCAAATCGTAGGTCCTCGTGGAAACTCATAGGCAGTAAACAACATTAAGTTCTCTTGCTGGTGTGAAAGGTCGCGGGAGTCAAGCAGCCATCCCCATGTAACCAGTGTTGAGGATATGATACCGTTGCAAACAACGACCTGGAGACCTGCATCGTAGTCTGTGGAAAACTCATGGCAGTAAACAACAATCTAGAATCTCTTGCTGGTGGAAAAGGTCGAGAGTCAAGCAACCATCCCATGTAACCTGTGTTGAGGATATGATACCGTTTGCAAACAACGACCTGGAGACCTGCATCGTAGTCTTGTGTAAAACTCATGGCAGTAAACAACAATCTAGATTCTCTTGCTGGTGGAAAAGGTCGGGAGGTCAAGCAGGCCATCCCCATGTAACCAGTGTTGAGGATATGATTACCGTTTGCAAACAACGACCTGGAGACCTGCATCGTAGTCTCGTGGAAAACTCATGGCAGTTAACAACAATCTAGATTCTCTGCTGGTGGAAAAGGTCGGGAGTCAAGCAGCCATCCCATGTAACCAGTGTTGAGGATATGATACCGTTTGCAAACAACGACCTGGAGACCTGCATCGTAGTTCGTGGAAAACTCATGGCAGTAAACAACAATTAGATCTCTTGCTGGTGGAAAAGGTCGGGAGTCAAGCAGCCATCCCCATGTAACCTGTGTTGAGGATATGATACCGTTTGCAAACAACGACCTGGAGACCTGCATCGTAGTCTCGTGGAAAACTCATGGCAGTAAACAACAATCTAGATTCTCTTGCTGGTGGAAAGGTCGAGAGTCAAGCAGCCATCCCCATGTAAACGGTGTTGAGGATATGATACCGTTTGCAAACAACGACCTGGAGACCTGCCATCGTAGTCTCGTGGAAAACTCATGGCAGTAACAAACAATCTAGATTCTCTTGCTGGTGGAAAAGGTCGAGAGTCAAGCAGCCATCCCCATGTAACCAGTGTTGAGGATATGATACCGTTTGCAAACAACGACCTGAAGACCTGTATCGTAGTCTCGTGGAAAACTCATGGCAGTAACAACAATCTAGATTCTCTTGCTGGTGGAAAAGGTCGAGAGTCAAGCAGCAATCCCCATGGAAAACTTGATGCACTAACTAGAAATGGGAAGGATTTGTTATGGAATGTCAATATTATATTAAGTGGAAAAGTTCAGAAAAGGCTAGTGACAGCTAGCAACAGCCCCCGACACGGTTGCCCCGGAGTGCCTATATTCTCAGGCCAAAAAAAATTCCCCCGGGGCCTTTGGCCCCGGTTTTCCAAGGTCAGCTGCCCCGGTATAGTTTTCCAAAACCGGGTTGGGGGGGGGGCCACGGTAATCCTATCATCCGATGAAGCCCCAAGTTCCTCCCGTGTCTCTCTCCTCTGTCTCTCCGTCTCTGTCTGTCTCTCCGTGCCTCCGTCGAGGCGTCTGAACGATACCGGGCACCTCCACTCCAAAACATTTGGGTCATAGTTGGAGTGCGCATGACAAGAGTTATCAGCATCGCAACAGTCAATATCCTTTGCAAAAGTTGTTCAATGTTTTGTAACTTTATTTGGCTACTATTAGCTTTAATACACTCCGTTGAGTGGACAGAGATGAAAGCAGCTGAACAGACGCGCCAATCTATACACGGAGACGAGAATAACGTTACAAGCACAGGAGACCCATTAAGGGGCACCAGTGGAGGAAGGAGCGGCAGCATGTAACCTAACAGGGTACAGGCCAGACCGGTGACGCAGCCAACAGGAAGCTGTCACTGAGTCACTCAAGGATGACTCAGTCTACGGGAAGCTGTCACTACGGGAAGCTGGCACAGTACTGGCTGAGCCGATAGTTCTAAGGAAGTACATAAGTAGTCACCAAGTCATAAAACGCGTGAGAGCACTGCAATTCATGCTGACACTCCACCTATGACACAGGTGACATACAATACTACTTCTCCACCTATGGCACTGGGGACATAGAACTATATGTAACAGATAAAAAATTATTAAGGAACGCTGAAAAACAGGAAACCAGAAGAAAGCCGTGTCTAAAATAAAAAGGATGAGAAAGGATGAACCAAAAACCACTGTAGTACTCCGAAAATGTAGCAGCAAAAAACTCGGGTCATACCGAGCTGAGCTGAGACCAAAATGGAAATGTAACCATCCATGGTAAGCGCAAAAATACTATTCATCCAGAATAGTAGGCACCAAACCAGAAAATCACAGGGAGGCCAAACAGAAATCAATCCTAATACCAAAGGAAGGGGAACAACGGTGACTGAAAGAACCGAGAACTTAACCTAAAGAGAAGACTGAAAAAAATCGTGTGAGAGCAGCACACGAGAGAATCAAAGCCTAGAGGACGCAGAGAAGAGGACGCAGACAAGGGGACACTAAAGTCTACGATGGAAAAATGAAGTCGATGGAAAAATCCACTACCTTAAAAACTACTCTTAGCATAGAATTCATGACTAGGTTGGGATGAAAAAACCATGATGAACTGGTTTCTTACTCAAAGATGGAAGTAAGAAGATTGATGAAAGTTAATTCTCATAAATGCCCAGCTACGGCACTAACGAAAAACATTCTAGGAGGTGGGTATCGCACCGCAAAGAACTCATGCACTCAAGACACACTAAGCGCCTAACCACAAGCAAACCAAACCTGCAGCAACCGAAAGAAAAAAAATCCAAAGGATGCGAAGTTAAAATTGTCAAGAAACTCGTAACCAACAAAGGAAACACAGTTCAATGAACAATAGAAGGGTAGATGTACAACCATAGTACATAAAACCTATTGTCCACTTGAAAAATAGTAAACGCATAAAAAGGACTTCAAAGAATTTACTGCAAAGGATGGACTGAAAGGGCGCTTGAAATACACTCGGAAAACAAGAAAGAGGTGAGCGGCGGTGCATCTGCAAGTACAACTGCAAGATTACCCAGCCCACCAATTCACAGTAAAATCCGAAGGGAAACAACTACTACACTCCACAAAAAGTTATAATCACGTGTGGGGCTGGTGAATTAAAAACAGTGTGGAGTAAAAAGAAATAGCTAATCTATGATGAGCTCCACCGAATGAACCATCTGCCTATGGAACGAAGAGACAGAAACCATCAAGACGCTATAACGGTGGTTTGAATTAATTACCACCTTCCACCAAAACTAAGAAAGACAGCTGAAGGAAGCTGCCTAAACAAAGCGTCGTAACGCTCCACCAATCTAGACTACCCTATAAGACAGTCTAGGCGGTGCTGAGGAATAGGCACCCACACATAGGGCCATGTTAACCTACGTATGAGAACCAGCAGCACCTAAAACAATGAATCCTGGGTTGACTGTAACACCCCAGCCATACGCAGTATCAAGCTAGACCAATACTCTAGATCATTACTCACACTTTCGGTGACGGCTACATCATCACATGGGCTTGACCCGGATGATCCACCAGGGACGGCAGGAGGCGAAGGGAGAAACAACGCCTGGAGCCATCCAAGGTGGCCGGAGGTTGGCGACTATTAGACAATGGACCTATGACAGGCTCCACTATGACCTGAGACTGTCTGAATCCTAGAGCTTCACCGATAAAACATGGCACAGAGGAGGGCCTGGCGACCCCCTGAGATTCGGCTAAATTATAGGTTGGATATCCAACTCCCACCCGCCCTAAAACTTCACACACAATACAGCAAGATCAGGCCCTGGTCTGGAATGCAATCTGGATACATCCCAGCCAGGCCAGCCAACAACAATTGGGGTCGTTAAAGGGCGTAGGGAATTACCGGTAACACATAACATATCACCGTTTGATGACAGGAGGGATGCAAGCGGGCACGGGGACCCATACTAATGGAAGAGCCCAGGAAGACAGTTTAGACTGAACTGGATATAGAGAGTACATCACTACTCTCTACTACCTGGCGCAACATCGGAAACCCAAACATAATAAACCTTACTCACCAGGGAATTCCCAACCAGTCTACCAAATAATGCCTTTTTAACTAGCTTGTTGCGTTACTTCCCAATACTAAGGTGACATAGCAAGGGCAACCAAACAGACGCAACAACGACACAGCAGGTGCAACCCCGCAGAACAGCTCCAAAGGAGTCTTGTCACCCTAGTTGTGCAGCCGATTGCGAAGATAACACACTCGCACTCTGCTGAGCAATGTCATCATCAACAACTCATGCACTGCCACAACTAATCAAGATCAACCATGCCTCTATACCACTTAACTAAAAATTCCTAAGCCCTATCAGAACTCAAACACTAGAACCCAAACTCCCGTAGCTGATGCATACACCTAAAGAGGGAACCAGGGGCACGGTAAGACAAGGTAGCGACCTCTGTTGAACCACGGAACGCACCCAGGGGTCCCAAGGATCCTAAGAGAGAAAAAATATCCACCAAGATATCATGCCAAAGATCCTCCACGGCCGCTGGACTAGGGCCAGGATGGCGTCCACTTCGGCCTTTAGCATGGGCGAAGTCCGGCGCTGCGAGACCTGGAATCACAGAAGGTGGGGAAGCGTTAGGTCGAAGTCGTGATTTGAGGTATGGGAAAAAGGAGACGAGAATGACAGTGCAGCAAGTCGCACCTGGTGCAGAAATCGCACCAATGGCAGAAAATCGCAAATCGCAAGGGCAGAATTCGAAAATTTATCACGAGGATGCGAAGAGCAGAGCCGAGGCATGTAAAGGTCCTAATATCTCGCCGTCGATGATCAGTCAATCCCAAGTCCCCCCCTCTATCACTCGACTCACCCGGTTGGGGGGTAGAGGGAGCAGCACCCGTAGTGGTGCTGACCATACCCCCCTGCTTCCTACCACCTCCAGAATCTCCAGGTCCAGGTCCAGACGCGTAGGTCGTTCTCCTCTGGCAAACCCTACGGCAGTGCCGGCGATCCGCCAGCTTGATCGAAAAAATTCTCCAGAAGGTAGCACAGAGCCACTACAGCGCAAGCTCATGCCAGTAGCCGACCGTCGGCAGGGCAGAGCAAAGGGGGCACAGACGACGCAGACAGGGGAACATCAACAGGGAGCTTGGTCGGCTTGGCAACCTCCGGGTTCGCAGGCAGAGCCTCAAACACCGGATAAATGTTACGTCAAGGACGCGAGCAGACGAAGGCGGGGTGTCTCCACCGATGTCCAGGCTAGTCGCCGACTTGAGTCTGCACGTCACAGTCATCTACGACAGACGGGAGGAGGCGACAGACGGCAGGGGAGGAAAAGGAAGAGAAGATTGAGGAATGACCGGGGGGGGGGGTGGCTTCCACGATGGCGGAAGGATCCTCCTCTCCATCAGCAGAGGCCGCTGGCGCGCAATCAATCAGCCAATTTGTCGGCATTGCAGGACTTCGGAACTTCCAGAATGAAGCTCGTTGAAGCCAAGTAGAGGACGACGCATAAGGTGCATTGCAAAGCAGTGGTACCATGGTGGGCCCAATGACCTATTAGCTTTAATACACTCCGTTGAGTGGACAGAGATGAAAGCAGCTGAACAGACGCGCCAATCTATACACGGAGACGAGAATAACGTTACAAGCACAGGAAACCCATTAAGGGGCACCAGTGGAGGAAGGAGCGGCAGCATGTAACCTAAAAGGGTACAGGCCAGACCGGTGACGCAGCCAACAGGAAGCTGTCACTGAGTCACTCAAGGATGACTCAGTCTACGGGAAGCTGTCACTACGGGAAGCTGGTACAGTACTGGCAGAGCCGATAGTTCTAAGGAAGTACATAAGTAGTCACCAAGTCATAAAACGCGTGAGAGCACTGCAATTCATGCTGACAGCTACTAGTAGCTCCTTTCTCAACTTTTGAACCCCCCTGCCGGTGACTGATAAAGCGTTCTTCCGTGTCGCTTGCTTGCTGTTCCTCTTGGGACGGCCAATGCTCAGAATAATTATTATCTAACCACATGCACAGTCTTGGCTCAAATCATTGAGGCATAGGGAAGTTATAACCCAAGATTGTGTCCTAGAACCTGCCACAGTAATCCTGTCATCCGACAGTGTCAAAATATTTCCAAAATATTTCTCTTCTCTTTGGTAGGTCGTTAGATATTATTTATTCTGAGCTAAATCCAAGAGAACTAGAGTTTAGAACAGGTTAGGACTTTGGAGAAAGATTACGACTGCATCAGTCGCAGGGATTACCCTGTGTAACACCCAGAGCAAGTAACAAGGCATGCCTTGACTTATAACTCAACTAACCCTGCCTCCATGGTTCGTACCAAGACTTTGGAAGTCGTTTTATATAATTTAATATGACTTACATCCAACAAGAAAAGAGTATAGAACAAGTTTGGAGAAAGGTTACGACTGCGTCGGTCGACAAGATTACCCTGTGTTACACCAAGAGCAAGTAACAAGGCACGATCTTGACTTATAACTTAACTAAACCTGCCTCCGTGGTTCGTCCCAAGACTTGGTAAGTCGTTAGGTTTTATTTAATCTGAGCTACAGGCAAGAGGGAAAGAGTAGAGATAAAGTCTGGTGGAAGGTTACGACTGCGTTGGTCTACGGGATTACCCGTTGTTACACCCATAGCAAGTAACAAGGCATGTTCTTGGCTTATAACTCCACCCCGCCTCCATGGTTCGTCCCAAGACTTTGGAAGACGTTTGTTATTATTTAATCTGACTTACATCAAACAGGATAAGAGTGGAGAACAAGTTTGGATAAAGGTTACGACTGGGATGATCAACGGGATTATCCTGTGTTCCACCCATAGCAAGTAACAAGGCATGTTCTTGGTTTATTACTTAACCCTGCCTCCATGGTTCGTACCAAGACTTTAGAAATCGTTTTATATAATTTAATATGACTTACATCCAACAAGAAACGAGTATAGAACAAGTTTGGAGAAAGGTTACCACTGCGTCGGTCGACAAGATTACCCTGTGTTACACCCAGAGCAAGTAACAAGGCACGATCTTGAATTCTTGACTTATAACTTAACTTACCCTGCCTCCGTGGTTCGTCCCAAGACTTGGTAAGTCGTTAGGTTTTATTTAATCTGAGCTACAGGCAAGAGGGAAAGAGTAGAGATAAAGTCTGGTGAAAGGTTACGACTGTGTTGGTCTACGGGATTACCCGTTGTTACACCCATAGCAAGTAACAAGGCATGTTCTTAGCTTATAACTCCACCCTGCCTCCATGGTTCGTCCCAAGACTTTGGAAGTCGTTTGTTACTATTTAATCTGACTTACATCAAACAGGATAAGAGTGGAGAACAAGTTTGGATAAAGGTTTCGACTGCGATGGTCAACGGGATTATCATGTGTTCCACCCATAGCAAGTAACAAGGCGTGTTCTTGGCTTATTACTTAACCCTGCCTCCATGGTTGGGCTCAATACTTGGTAAATTGTTAGGTATTATTTAATCTGAGCCACAGCCAAGAGTCAAAGAGTATTTAACAAGTTTGGAGAAAGGTTACGACTGCTTCGGTCAACGGGATTACCTTGTGTTTCACCCGGATACGTATCAGTTCAAATAAAAGGAGAGGTATGAATCGTACTCGGATCAGTAACATAGATAGAAGTCCAGTTCGGGGGGAATACAATTTCTCCTAGAATCCGGGTATGATTCAGAGGTAAAAATTATACTACAATCCAGGTATATTTCTGGGGTAGGTATCGTACAATGGGATAAAGGGGGTAGTATAATGGTGTACGGGCGAATTCCAAATGAAGGGTATCGTACTTTGGTCCTGGGGTATAGTAAGTTGATCGCAAAACGTCTGGATCGACTTTCCTAAAAAAGTACGAGGGGGGTAGTATTTTTTCAATATACGATGGGTGCAACAAAAGTACTAGCTAGTAGAATCGAGTTTAATTCATAGTGCCTGTGAGTTTGTCCGTGTCTGCTTTACCACACCATGATGGATCCATCGTACCAGTAACGTTTGCCTGATGCAATGCGCGCACTTCCAACTACTCGTACCAAACTAGTACATTAGTCCCAGCGTCCTCAACTCCCCAAGAAGCTCACGGACTTCGCAGCCCTGCCCGATATGCTGATGGTATTGTATTGTAGTAACTATGCCGTAATCGTTGCGTCCCCGATCGATCGAGAGGACAGTGTTTGCACCCTGATCTTTCCGATCCGCGACGATCGTGCTGCCCACCTCCCATTTAGCCCCGAAACCCACGCGGACCTGTCTTTTTGCAGGTTTCTTGCTTATTGAAATTGAAATTGAAATTGTTACATCCGTGTAGAACCGTTACTCACTGGACGTGAAGTTAAGGACACCATAGCGTAAGCCGGAGCTAGCTATAGTCACCGTAGGACCATCTCAGTAAAAAGAATTACCACCGATGCCTGACCGGCAGGCACCGTAGCCACATCATGCCAGTGCAGCTTAATACGGGGTTTTTTCACCCCGGTTGGGAAGCACCGGCACAATACAGCTGGTAAGACAAAACCTGAGAGGGGGGACGGTCTGTGTGCTAGTCCCCGGGTATCGACCCGGGGTGTGCTTCCATAAAGCGTCTGCACAGTAAAATACTCTGGAAACTAGTAATGGTGTGAGAATGGACTGTGTCCGCCAGTTTGAGGGCACAGGATCTCTGAAGTCCAAGAGTGGTCATAGAAGTCAAAAAAGAGGTAGGAATAGTATCAGTTGTACCAACGGTAATAACTTCATAGTGAACAAGGTATCCAGCCGATCGAAGGCCATTTACTAATTCAACATGCTGGGCATGTTTAGTAATAAACTTAGTAGCATGGTTAGTATCAGAGTAGTATCCAAGCTCAAGAACCCAGAGTTCTTTATCAGACATACAGGTAGGAGAGTCTATGTCAGGTAGGACGGCAAGATCAGGTCTCATCCTCTTCCAATCCGCTACAGTAATAGTGGAGGGGCGTAGCCACTCAGGGAGAAGTTTGCCCAGGACCCCCCTGGGGAGGTCCTCTTCCTTGCCAGCGTCCATGATCATTCTGCGAGATCCCAGGGCTCCTGTGCAAATGGCCTTGTGGATGAGTCGCACTGCGGCGTCATGTCTCTTGATGTAGAGCCCCTTGAAAGTCCGGTGTGTGCAGCCCGCCAGGATGTGGCCCGCTCCGTCCTCACAGGTGTGGCAGATGGGTCATAGGGAGTTCGTGGGTGGGTGAGTGCTGGTAATATAAGGAAGTTTCCAGCGGAATGCAAGTTTACGGTTCCACAGTCTACCCCAGCGGGCTTTAAGGATGTGGAATTTAGTTTTATCCTGGATAAGGGTTGAGGTCCAAAATTTGTTACTTGCTTGAGGAAGTTGGTGGGGGGTGTTATCAGCCCAGGTGGTTGCATAAATCCCTTTAAGAGGGTGTTGACCAAGGTGGCAGCTAGTGGGTAGGTTAGAGGTGATACCTTGTGTAAGGTTAGGTGCTAAAATTCTTGGGGGAATATCTCCCATGGGTGTACGAGGAGGTTGAACTGTAGGCCAGTAAACATTGTGGCGGGGGATTTCCCCAGTGTTATCAGTAAAATTAGTTGAGGTAGGGTGCTCAGCTGCCTTGCGTGCCAGAGTGTCTGCTCTGTCATTTCCAAGGATACCTGTGTGGGAACGGACTTTACAAAGGGTGGTGTGTGAGCCATGCAGGATGCGTTGAATGAGGTGTTTTTGAATTGATTGCAGTAATTCAGTATGAATGGAACGGGTTGTTGTGGTGGGGTCATGAATCATTTTTTTTATAAGTTGAAGAGAGCAGAGGCTGTCTGTATGAAGGGTAAAAGATTTGTCATAATCAATGTTGAGAAGGGCTTGGTGGATGGCTACCAGTTCTGCCCGGTTGTTAGTTTTGGTGGCCCCTATTCCCCCAGGGTTGATGGTGTAGCTTTGTCCTGCAGCCGGGACATATACTGCAGCACCTATTTTGCTAGGGTGACCTGGTTTACCTTTTATTAGGCTACCATCTGTGTAGACCTGGAGGCCAGAGGAGGGGGTAGCAAGGTAAAAACAAGGGTGGGTGATGGTAAGAGGAGAGGGAGGAGGGTGTTGGTGGAGTGGAGGTTTCCAGGGATTTTTGGCAAGAGATTTAAGTTTCCGAGGGTAGGTGATGACAATGTCAGTGAAAGTAAGTGTGGGAGGTGGTGTGATAGTAGAGGGCTCCCAGGATGAGGAGAGGATTTGCATGTAGTATGTCCATTGGTCAATAAAATCTGGGAGTTTAGGAAAGTAAGTCTCTTGGCTGTGAGGGTTGCATATAAGAATGAGGTGTAATTTTTGAGTGGAGGGTGGGGTGTGAGATTTGCTGCCAAGCCAAATTTCAGAGGTAGTATAAAATTCAGACTGTGGTCTAGAGTCAATGTAGTGAATCCAGGAGTGATGGAGGAGAGTTTTGTAAGGGGCAGCAAGGTCATCAGGGAGGAGCATCAGGGTGCAGGTAGGGCTGAGAGTATTTTCAGCATGGTCAGCACTGGCTAGAGCCCACCTTAGAGCTTTGTGTGCTTGTGTGGTGGAGTTGGGAATGTCCACCAGTGAGCCCCCAGTCCAGATGGTAAGAAAGGGGTCTTGGTTAGAGCCAAAGAGCTGGTCAGCAGGGCTGGTAGAAGAGAAGCTGGTGAGGCTTTGGTCGTAGCTAAGAGGATTGGAGGTACGATGGTGAGTAATGCCCAGAGCAGCTGCTGCTTGGTAGAGGAAGGGAGACAGAATGTTAGTGGCAGCAGGAGCAGCTCTGTATCTGGTGAAGAGGGCAGCTAAGTCAGTGTGGTATGTTCCTCCTTGGGTCAGTTGGTTCCATTTGGTAGGGTGGTGATTTTTAAAGTGGTCATAGTTTTGTTTAAGAGAGGTGAGCCTGTCGTTGGGAATGTGCCCAAGACAGTGACCTGTGGGGTTATAAAGATATGAAGCGTTGGTATGTGTGTGTGTGGATTGGTCATCCAAAGTAGTTAGGATGCCTGTTTGTATAATGTAGGCTGAGGGTGGTTGAATGTCCCAGTCAGGGTGCCTGTCGTGTGTGTCAATGTGCAAAAGTTTGTGAACCAGATTATGATTGTCAGCATTAAATCCTGGGGAGATGGCCCATTGGCCTTGTTGCTGGAGGTTAGTGAGGTGGATGTCCTTCCTGGGATTGAGGTGTGTGGTTATCGGAGGAGTGGTTTTAAAAGTGTGGGTTAATTGGTCATATGCTGGTTGTCCCACCAGTTCAACAAGGTGAGCCGCATGGTGAGATTGAGGTTTCCAATGTATGGTGGAGTTAGTGAAGGTAAGAGGTGTGCAGTGGTGGATGCTGTATCCCATGCGTGTGTAGGAGTTGATATGGTCGTTGTGCATGATGGTTGGGGCCCATTGGACGTGGACAACGGTGGTGGTGGCAAGTTTGTCGTCGCTGTAAGAGCGCTTGCCCCGCCAGCTCGTAATGTGCAGGGCTCTGTACTGAGATCCGTAAGTAAGGTGAAGCAGGCGCGCCGGTGGTGCAGGTGCGCTGCTGTCGGGGAATGTCATGGCCTCGCGGATCCTGTCAGGGTGCGAGGTGGAGGTTATTTTATATGCGCGGTAGAATTTGGAGGAGGAGGCGTGTCGGATCCAAGATTTGCACAAGTAGTGGCGTGCTGACCAGGTGGCGTCACTGTTGGGGCAGCCCCATGCTTGGTGCGCGTGACTGCCTGCGATCTGCGTGGGCCACGCCCACCATTGGTTTCCTTCCAGGTCCCCAGTGGGGTCCGCCTCGTAGTCTGCATCAGTAACGGTGGCGTGAGGTTGGTAGCGCTGGGTGAGTGGGGTGGAGGATTCGATAGGAGCAGGAAATTTAATGTTGTCTGTCGTGTTCTGCGAAATTGCGTAGCCAGGCGCAAGTTGCCTGTGGGAGAGGGGGAGTGGGTCAGAGTGAGTTGGAGGAATGACGGTTGGGAGGGAGGAGAGGTGTGCAGTGAGGCGGTTCAGGGATCGTTTGTGGTGTTTAGTAATTTTGTGTAAAGTAATAAGAGAGAGGTCTGTAGTACTGATAAGATGAGTTCCCATGGGGGTGACCAGGTCGTGGTATGAGTAGATGTCCAGGTCGTGGAAAGGAGTCATGAGTGAGACAGGGATTGCCTGTGGTGGAAGAGGGAGAGAGTGTTTGTTAAGTTTGTCAAGAAGTTCTGTGTCATTCCAAGAAATTGTTATGTCAGATTTTTTAATAATTTCCAGCTGGCGGGCTAGGGACATATATTTAAGTTGCTTGCGGGAGAGAGAGAGAGGATCTAGAGAGGTCATGGTGGAGGTTGATTTGTCAAGAAGAGCCCTGGTGAGAATTCCCAGGTGACCTTGGTCGTTCATGGACTGGGTGAGGGCTGTTGCAGTAATCTGAGTATATTCAGTGAGTAGAGAGGGCACCCCTAGTCCTGCCTCTGTTTTGGGGAGGTGGAGTGCTCTTGTCGGAAAGGATCTAGGAAGGGAGCAGCAGAGTTTAACTGTTTTTAATACTGCTCTGTCAATGACATGAATGTCGGTTAGTGAGAAGGGAGCTACTATTATGGGGTATTTAATAGCTGCTCTGACACATTGTGAGATTATTCGTAGACATTGGGTGGGGGTTGCCCTATTTTTAGCTCTAGTGAGGATACTCAAGCCTTTGTTGTGGATGGTTTCAATAGTAGAGTGAAGTTGAGTTTTCCAATTTAAGGTAAGTGAGATGTGAACCCCCAGGTATTTATAGGCTTGGTCTGGCGGCTGGTAGGTAGCATAGGAATTACCTAAAGGAATTTTTTCTAGCCTTTGTTTGAGAGTGTTGTTGTGAGTAGGTTGTGAGGGGTGTGATTTGTGGAGTATGCCACTAACCACACATTTAGTGGCGTTAAGAGGAATGCCCGACCAGATACTAAAAGTTTGAACTTTACCACATTGGATGCGAAGGTCCTCTGAGCTGCCGGTTAGGACGGCAGTGTCGTCAGCATACCCCAAGCTGCTAGTGTGGTTTTCATCTGCTGTTGTGGAGGGTAGGGATGCTGCTCTGTATCCTCGTCCTCCAGAACGGAGCAATCTGTGTAGGGGTTCTAGAAAAATAATGAAGAGTAAGGGGGAGAGAGTGTCTCCCTGGATAGTGCCCCTAGTGATGGGGATAGGGGAGCCAGATGTATTGTTAAGGAGGATATGTGTAGTAGAGTTTGTGTAAATTCCTTTAATTGTATCTATAGTGTCATGGGTATAACCCAAGCTGTGCATAATGCAGAGAAGTTTTTGGTGATCAATCATGTTGAAGGCAGAGCTAAAGTCAAAGAAGGCAGCATAAAGGTCCTGGTGGAAGAGGGCAGCATCCTCAATGTTGTGGAGTAGGGTCAAGAGTTGTCTATAGGTACTTTTGTCTTTTCTGAAACCCTACTGGCAGGCACTAAGAATGTGATTGGTTTCAGAGTAGGTAGTAATAGTGTTGGTAACAAGAGAGGTCCAGAGTTTGGCTACAGCATTGTTAAGGCCTATTGGCCTGTAATTGTGAGGTAAGCAAGGATCTGATTTTTTGTAGAGCATGACTGTGTGGGAGATTTTCCAGCAGTCTGGTGTTTCTCCCAGGATCCATACTAGCTGCATGAGTTTGTGTATGGTGAGGTGCATTTCCTGTGGGAGGCACATAAGTAGTTCATTAGGTATGCCGTCTGGGCCTGTGGCTTTGTTAGTGGAGAGTTTCCTGATGCAGTCATCATAGGTGGTTGAGGAGGAGAGATAGGTGTACGGGGAGGCAGTGGTTTGTATGGAGTTGGCTGGATTTTCAAGGTGGTATTTGTCTGTGTGTGTTTCCCATGGAGGGGGAGTGGCATGTCGGGTATAATCATCTAAGATGGGTGGTGTGGGAGGTGACATAAGTTTACCCATGTGTTTGGTCAAAACTTCCAGGAGACCCTGGGTACTGGTGCTAAGTGTGTTTGAGGATGCGTCCAGTAGGGCAGTGGGAGTGTGTGTGTAATTTTCAGGAGAGAAAATATACCTGTGAGTTTGTCGTGCCTGTGTGCTGAGGCGGCGTCTGAATTTCTTGATGGAGGCAGTTGCTCTCTCCTCTTTGAGTGCAGCCTGCATGTGACGTAGTTCTGTAATACTTTGTTTAATATCAGCAGTTAGAGAGAGTCAGTAGTCAGGGAGGAGTAAGTTTTGTAGGTGCTGTTGTATTTTAATTTTAGTGGTAGGTGAGTATGTGCCTGCCGTATGAGGTGTGCTTCTGAGCTCCATGTATTGTTGTTGGTCAAGGTGATTGGAGGCTGTTCGAAGTGCTTTAATGTGTTTAATATGGTAGTTAAGACGTCAGTAGGTTTTAGCAGTTTGTCTGGGCAAAAAAATGCCTGGTGTGCTAGACTTAATGGGGCAGATGTCAGTCATGATGGAAAGAGCTTGGTGAAGAGTGATCATGAGATGATCTGCCATGCTGTTAAGATTTTCTGGCATGGTGGCTGTGAGTTCTTGTCTAATAGATTGGATGTGTGCAGATGTTTTATCTTCTCCCAGTAAAGTTTGTGCTATAGTCCAGGCTTTATTTATGTTGATGTGGCTGTGTTGAAATGGATGGAGAAATTTATTTGAGATTGCCTCTTTGGCTTTGGCCATGTCCTGTTGCTTGAGAGGGAGTTGCAGTTGGGGTGTTGGATTGTGAGGTGGTGTGTCGAGGTTGGGAGGAGGAAAGAGAGAGGAGGTAATTTGTTGTTCCAGGGTCAAGTGGTCAAGTGTGTCTCCCATTTGGTGTGTGTTTTTTGTCACCATGGTTGCAGGTGGGGGGTTGATGAGAATGATGTCATCTATCCTGCTGCTGTAGGAGGTGTTGTCTGAGTAAGTATGGGGACGTGGTGATGGTTGGATGTGAATTGAATATTTATTAAGATGCTGGTAGTGAGGCTGGTCCTCCAGGTGATGGACTGTGTTGCTTCTATCAGTAAGGTAGTAAGCTGCATTCCAGTCTCCCCCTGCAATATAGTGGTGAGAGGGGTTCTGGGATATGATGTAGTGGATGTGTTCATAGATGCGGGCTCTTTTGGCAGGATCATTGCAGGGCATGTAGACACCTAGAATGTGAGTGATGTTGTTAATAGTTTGATGAGTGAGATGACCAGCTATGTCAGTGGGGATTTCATGTTTAATTAGGTGTGCAGTAAGTGTCTTTTTGATAAGTGTGATGACTCCAGCTGAGCGGGTAACAATGTTGTCTGCATTGGTAGCTTGCTTAATGGTTTTGCTGCTGTGATGAAAGTGGTAGTCAGAGAGGTCTTGTTTGATCATATTAATTATGCCTGTATTGTTGGAGGTGAGTTTTGTTTCGGTGAGAATAGCAATGTCTGGCTCATTAGTTCGAATATGGTCATAGAGTGTTTCCCAGGATGAGAAGATGCCTCTGCAGTTGGAAGTGATAATGTTAGTGAGATAGAGTGCAGTTTGCTGTTGTTGAACAGGATGTGAAGTAGTATGAGTTATTTTAATTCTTTTCGTTGGAAGGGTTTTGGTGGTGAGTCTGGGAGGAGCAGGTTTCTTGGTAGGAGGTTCTGCCCCAAATATTCTGCATTGGCGAAACTTAGTGAAGTCAGGAAGGACGACTTTGCTAGGTATAGGGAGAGGTGTGTTGTGCATCTGGTGTGTGCAGAGGTGTGAGCATTTTGTAGTTAAATTATTTTTCTTTGCAGGAGATGTTTTTTGTTTTGATCTGGGAGGTTCCTCATCGTCAGAGACTAAGTAAATAGTTTCTGTGGGGTCTTTTTGATTTAAAGAGGGAGAATCTATGGGATCTTTTTGATCTGATAAGGTGGAGTCTAGGAGATCTGAGTAAGTTAAATCTGAGGAGTTATCCTGATCTGGTAAGTTGTGATCTGTGAGTTCTGCAGGCCATGGGGAAGTTATGTGGTCCATACTGTGGGGAGTTTCAGGATTTTTTTTTTTTTTTTTTTTAGTTGTGAAAGGATTTTCACCCCAGGAGGTGGGTCTCCCGACACAAACCAGCGACACGGAGGATTCAGTTCGAATGGTGGTGCCACTCCTACAATATGCAAAGTAGGCGCACTTAGGGTTGGTTGTGAGTGGGTGTGGTGTTACTAGTAGGGGAGATCATGTCAACAGTCTCCCTAATAGGGTGGCCTGGTGTGTGGTTAATTTCTGGTTGAAAAGGGTGTGAAAGGAAGGAGGGTGATGTTTTGGTAAGAGTGTAGATGTGCCCTTGGAGTTTTATCCAATCTTGTGAGTGGAGAAGACTAGGGCCGTTGTGTTCAGATTTCATGTCCCACCACTTACCATTAATTTGCTTAATGGTGGTAGCATGTCCATATCCACAGTTGTAGTGGAGGATAAACCTTGAGCAGCTGGGAGGAAGCCGAGATAAAATTTGCTGTTTAGTGCTGCCAGGCATAATTCCTGCAGAATAATTCTCAGATGTGTCTTCAGTTGTTGGTGTAGTAGGGGGAGGATGGGATGGAGTATATGTTTGTGAGTTCCTGTGGCCAGTGAGAGAGCCTAAGTGAGATTTCCTGTTAGCCAGGTAATAGTTGACTAGAGGGATTGTGTAGTTACCGGTTAGTTTGTTGAAATAGCAACGTTCTAGATCCCACTCATGTTGAGTGTAGTTAGTGACGTGTGTGTTGAGGTTTATGGAGAACTGTAGGACCTCTTTGTAGTCCAGGGCCTTGTATCCGAGGTAGGCGTTAATATAATGAACTTGACAGTGACAGTCTATTTGAGGTTCCCAATAGCTAGAGCTGTTTACAGGAGTGGAACGAAGTCTAGGAGTAGGTCTACCTCCCCTAGGAGCTGTATCCCAGGTAGGATGAGTCAAAGTTCTAAAGTCCTGAGTACAGGATTTCCTATTAGGTTCACAGCTAGAATTCTGCTTTACAGAGGAATTAAGAAGAAAGAAGCTATTTACGGTTGACTTGTCAATAGTGGGTGTATTCTGTACTGTTGTCAATAGCTTGGTACACCCTAGGATCCAACAAGTAGCCAGAAGGAGAGGAACAATCAGAAGAGTTTTGCAGAAGATGAGAGAAGAGTTGTAGGACGCAGTTGTCCAGGGTTGATTGTAAAGTTGGTTGTGAGCATAGGGACTTGCAACTTCGTCATTGATTAATGTTGTCGAGGACGACAATGCCATGAGGGGCACATCGGGACTTGCACCCACGCCATGGGAGGCTGTATTAATCGTCAGAGACGATGATGCCATGAGGGGCACATCGGGACTTGCACCCACGCCATGAGAGGCTGTATTAATCGTCAGAGACGACAATGCCACGAGGGGCATATCGGGACTTGCACCCACGCCGCGAGGGGCGGTATTAGTAGCTGTGAGAGGCTTAGAGAATATGGGGTTTCGAAGATGGCCAATGAGTGTAGTGTTGAGATGTTTGCAGTTTATAAGATAGTGCGGTGTGGTAGCCAGGGGAACGAGGTATGCGGCGGTGTGGTGAGAAGGTGGGAAAGCGAGGCGGGAATTAGCAGCTTGTTTCTCGCGGCGGTTCGATTTCCTATCGATCTTACCTTGTTGCACCCTGTTTTGTTGAGCTCCCATTGAATACATGCTGGTGGCTGGGTAAGTGTTAGGTGCAAAGAAAGATAAGGGAGTGCGGAGAGAGACTGTTGAAGCGGCGGTGATATTCAAACGGTTGACGAAAAGAAGGGCAATGGTAAGGTGGATGACAGAGTTCGTAGTAGGAGGATTTCGTCTGTCTTGTTTGTTCAAGATATTTTTTGATTGATTAGGGTTGGGATGATTTTTAGGTTTGGCAGAACTTGGTTCAGCGTGGGTCCTAGGTAGATCCTTGGAGCTTTTGCTCTCAGCACGGATGCTGCCTGTAGGATCTTGTTGTCCAGGTTGTCCATTGAAAGGTGAGGATATTTTAATGTTGGGGTGATCTGTCACTTTCGCAGATTTGGTATTGAGTGTGTGGACAGGGTTCCAAGCACTGGTGCTGGGGGCTTCGCATTCCCCTACCTCCCTCCTGCGGGCAATCTGCGTTTGGACTTCTCCAAGGTGCTTCTTGCCCGGAATCGGGATGCTTGGTCGCCGGCAGTTGTTATTGATCATTGGGGAGGAGAGGGGGGTTAGAGAATTCGGCAAATCTGGTTTGAGTGGACATCTCAAATCAGGAAAGTGCGCGAATTGATGATCATTGCAAAGCCTAGCGTCGTCGCATCCCGATTCCAGTCTCCGCTTATGCGGAGGAGAAGTAGCGCCTACAAAATGTGCTTCGGAAAAAGTGACCTGTCAGATGAAATCAGGTTTCTTGCTTATGTTACTCTCAGGAGCTGATCAGAAGCTAACCTGATCTCTCTACTCACATTTCCTCGCAGACCTGAAGACCCTGCCCGGCATCTCCTCCCCCTTCCCTGATGTGTTCGACCCTGCCGGTCTGGTCGACGGCGCCACCGTCTCTGACATCCGCAGGTGTGTGCATGCAACAAAAGATGCGGAAGTGGTTTCACTATTTGCCCCCTCGTTCGTGATGTAGCACTTCAATCCCGTCGTTGTATGCAACCTCTGCGGAGGATCGAAGTACATGACTTAGACAACCCTCTGTATGATTTCAGCTGGAACTGCATGTAAGCCGTCAATATTTACAGTCCTAGCTGATTCTCAATCTGTCCCCCTCTCTTCCTCTTCCTCCCTCTCTCACTCTCACTCCCTCCCTCTGTGTCAGTTTGGTCATAAATAAATGTAGTAGCTGTGTGGGAGGTAGCACAATGCGGAAGTGGAACTGACTTATACAAACTAACTGGACACATAAGTATTATATGTATTATTGGCCGAGTTATGATTGAAGTTGTGGTTTTTCTGTGTGTTTAAACAGTACTGGTTGGTAAAAAAGGAAGATCCATTTGTCTGACTGGTGAGTGGAAAATAACTTGTTGTTACTGCCACTGTATCTACAGGTGGCGTGAGTCTGAGCTTGTCCACTGCCGCGTGGCCATGCTTGCTTCCGTTGGCTACCTGGTTGGAGAGCAGGTGGAGAATATTGAGGCCTTCACCCTGTTCGAGGGCAAGATCACTGGTGAGGCAGCTAATTTCTGCATGCATTTGACCTACGTCTGACACGATTCAGTGGTAGATCTGATAGATCAATGCATGGACGAATGCATGTAAAAGTGTAGGGGTGACAATAGGCAGATTCGGACTTTCACGCCCAGGAGTATCACTGTCGCACACACAGTCGATGTAACCCACAAAAGAAAAATGATGTACATCATACCAGACCTTCATTGGCTTGTCTACTATCATTAATGGGTCAACCACCATGCCCCTTTGAACCTCGTCATGAATATCTGCTATCTTGACAGTGTTATCATTGTGCAGATGTTGTAAGCATGATGTTTTAAAACATAATAATCCATGTGTTAGCCTGTGCTAGAAAAAACTGAAGGAGGGGGGAATTGGTTGGAGTGCACGAGAACCTAAGAACCACCTTAAATTGAATGTTTTCACAATGATATCGGCGGCCCATGCCACAGGTCCTGCCATCAACCAGTTCCAGCAGATTCAGCAAGGCTTCTGGGAGCCTTTGCTCATTGCCATCGGGTTGGCTGAGACTTACCGCGTGGCAGTTGGATGGGCAACCCCTGGAGGCGATGCTGTATTGAAGGAGTCTTACGACATGGGCAACTTGGGCTTTGACCCCTTGGGCCTGTTCCCTACTAACCCTACTGAGCTGAAGGATGTGCAGACTAAGGAGTTTAACAATGGTCGCCTGGCCATGATTGCTATTGCTGGCTTCACTGTCCAGGAGCTGATTGACCATAAGGGTATCTTTGAGCACATCAACGCTGTTTAGAATGTATCAATGGGCTCCTAGTTTCTGACTCTGTACCTTATATGTATCATTGCAAGCTGATTCTGAGATTATAAGAAGCTGAACCGCAGGGCAATAGTATTATTTTTGTTACTCGATGACTGACACCGGACGAATTACTGGTCTCTAGATTAGATGTTCTCTTGAATAAATGTATGACATTAATTTGACCTGAGTTCAGAGTTTGTAAGAAGCTTTTGATTGTCTGTCCCTGCCCGCTGTTATCAGATTCTCATCTCTCTCAGGAAACATTTATCTTCGGATGGCTAAACATGAATTGAGAATTTAGTGATTCTTCTTCTCCTACTCTGCATAATATATTCAGCACACCCAAGTAAAAGGAACGTACTCCCCATCAGTTATTTGGGAGTTGCAGACCCATGTCCAGTCACAGTGGCATGGATAGTTTCCGATGACACTAAAAGATTGGAATATTTCCCCCTCACACACAATGTTAGCAAGAGTGGCGTCTAACACAAGAACATTTTTTAATTTCGTGACCTCGAAGCACACCAAACTGATTCGTCAGACTTGCATCCATCATACAATCTAATATACATTTGAATCCCGCACAAGTAATGCACACTGCCTGCGGTGACTCTGCACGGTACTAAGGCAGTACCTAAACGGTATTCACCCTGAATTGGTATGTGCGGTTCTGTCGGTTATGACCACTTGTCATGAACTCATGATGGGACAGGCCGACCAGACTGTATGATAACCCTGCGGTAGCAGATGAAGACATGGGACAGCAACAACATGTGGAATGGTTTGCATGCGCGAATAGTCAACCCTAGGACTACAGGCAGAACCAGCATCCTTTTCCTTTGCCCCCTACATGTGAGTGTGTTACAAGATGACGTGCAGAGCGTTTGGTGCATTTTGTTGCCCCCAAGTCGGGGGGGAAGACGGGAAACTGTAGGGACGTGGAGACCTATGTTACAAACTTACAGGTAATGATAAGGTAATGATAACGCCTGGTGGGGCGTGGTGTCAAGGGAGCCCGTCGTACGCGGGTGGGGAGCGGTCTCCTACCTCAACTACATACTTACACAAGACCATGGAAGGCAGTGTGCAGCCCATAGTTGGCTGGACAAGTTAGTTGCAGCGTCGCCTGCGACGCTAACAATTGGCGGAGAGTGATCGCGAGGGAGCGACAGGTGGCAACAGAAGCGAGTTAGTTATGAGACCTTTGGCTGACGTGTCGGGCTTCATCACGGTCAGATGGATGGATGGTCGACCGGACAAATGGGTAACTCTGGGGGCTCCCGCCCTCCAGAAGGGGGGGCTCCGCCAAAAATAATGTAACAATCAGGAGGTAGCATCCTCTACGAAAAGTTGATTCAAGCCGATCAATTAATTATGAGTAAAGGACGTATATGACAAGAAGTTTAGCTGTTCATTTTTTCAGATTTTTCAGAGCACCTCCTTTTGGGGGGGGCGGGGGGGGGGGGGGGGGGGGGGGGGGGGGGGGGGGGGGGGCAGCCCTAATTTGTTGTTTGCTTACTTTTTACTCAGGTCTCTAAATGCAATTCTGAGACCACCCATGAGTAGGCCTTGGAAAGGCAGTACATTGGCACCACTTTAGACCTCGTGCGATAAGTGTTTACCCTCCCACCTTCACCCCAAACCCCAAACCCAAACCGACCACCACCATCAACCACCCCATAATCAGCCAATTCCAAATGCAAGGATGAGTAGGCCTTGGTAAGGGCAGTCCATTAGCACCACTTTAGACCTCGTGCAATTAGTATGTACCCCCCCCCCCCCACACACACACACACACACACACACACACACACACAAACACACACCCTGTCATGGTACGACTTATAGGTCGTACCATGAGGCATGCGAAGTCGCGTGTCCCGTCAGCTCCTAGCTACAGTCGGCCACTGGACATAGTTCCCACGCCAGACAGATGTAGTGCTGGCGTGTATTGCTCTTCTGATGCTCTCCTACTTGATCAGGGAGCATTGTCCTTTGATCTATCTTTCACATGTACTCAAAACTGTGTAGCATTTACCGTGTCTCTGCCCCACGTCTACACGAAGCAAGTACAACAAAACACCCCACCACCCACCCACCCAAACCCACCACCACCACCACCACTTAAGTTTTTTAGGCTCGACGTTTGCAGTTTTGTTTGCTCCTGTAACAATTCAAATTCAATAAGTTATGACCTGGGGAAGACGGCGATTAGCCAAGTTGTTGGCTGGAGCCATGCAACCAAGTACAAGGGAGGGGTTGGGCTAACAACCAGGACAAGCCTCTAAACTTCGAGGATGTAGCACGAGAGGACTTTGAGTTGGCAGACAGAGAGCAGCCCACGGTTGGCTGAACGATACTGTAACAATTCAAATTCAAGCACTTAATGCCGTACCTGGTACCTGGGGGAGACGAAATTGAATTATAAATTACTAAATTAGGAGTCAGCTTAACTTACTTTGATTAACTAATTAAGTCAAGTCAGCAATTCAAGCAGCAGCTAGATTGCTCGACTAGTCGACTCAGAACTCAGAAGCAGTCTCGAGTTCTAGACGTGAATCAAACTTACTTTTGCTCCACAGGGCTGCTGCAGCGAGCTTGCGAGCCAATTGGCCTTCTTTGTAGGGTTATCCATCGCTCGAGGAGCCGAGAGCAGTGGCGATAGCAGGGGCGAAGGCAGGAGCCAAGGACCGAGAGCAGAATCGACACTCGAGTACTTCACAGCAGTAGCAGGGGTAATCTCAGACCTTAAGCAGATGAATGAGATGATAATAATTTATCTCTTGACTTAGAGAGGCATGGGCGTTTTTTCTGTCCAGTTCAAATCCACGATCCAGGACTCCAGGGCTGTCCCCCGGGGCTGTCCCTGTATGTTTTGCAGTTACCAGGGCAGTTACACAGTATCTGAGAGCCTCACAATATGAATATCTCATGACCCCCCCCCCCCCCCCCTTCAGTAACTCACTGCCTCAGTGAGTCTCACTCTATTTGACATGAGGCAAGCAAGTGAGCAACTACCAAAAATACCCAGCATGCAAAAAGCGCAGACCAGCCCGCAGAAAGCGCGGAGGAAGTCGGAAGAGGAGAGCACAGCATTAGTAAAAGAAACCTGTGCACTGCACGCAGATGGGTTTTAAACAATTGCCTCTTCTGTGCAGCCGGGCTTTAGAAGTTTGCTCGCTAGCGTGCAAGAACACGCAGGTACCCTGGCTCATATAGTCATATTGAAGCTGTGATAGCTGTTACATGTTATAACTCGATAGCTGGTAGAGGCCAAGTAGCTCTACTAATACGCAGATGGGAACCCTACCGATCGTATGGAAGGGTATCTAGCACTACACGGGACGGCATGAGTCATGCCATAACACAACTCAATGTTATGTGTTCTTGTGTAACATACATATTATATCATCATCACATTGTCATGTATACGTGCCATAGTTGACCCAAGACAAGCCGGTTCCACAACATCTGGGGAGTCGTCCAACCATCATCAAGGACATATATAATATTTAATAAAATACAAGCAAATATATAAGGTAGGTGTATGATGTCCCTGTAGCTGACTTGTGGAGCCCTGACCGATGCTTAACTAGAGACAATATAGTAGTATACTAAAGTCTAGTATTTGTAAAATATATAAACAATATATTAGTATATGACGGCCTAGTATGTGAACATTTCACAGCAGCCAGCAACCAAATTGCTGGCTGGAGTCTTGTCACAAAGTATTATTCAAGGTATCCTGGGATTACGAGATGTGAAGCATCAGCACATCATAATGTCTGCCCATGGTTCCATACAGCAACCTCCCTAGGCATGCCTAGCAGTGCTGTTCTTTTCAGCTAAACAAAAAAACAGCAGCTTCCAGTCAGCTCCCCTGACTGGCTATTCAGTAAAACCTAATGCAAACTAGTGCACCTTGAAGCTGACACAGTCAGCAGTCCAGAACTACTGAACCATTAGGGTTTAGGACAGTGGCTGGCTCAAGGAGCGGCCCAGAAGCAACTGAAATGCCGAAAAGTGTAGCACTGCTATGCATGCTCCCCCTCTAACCAACAGCCTAGCTACCCAGTGCTCTCTCTTAATTCCCCGTCTGCTGACTTCTTCTCATTTGCATCGAACCCTCCCATTCAGGAATGCACCACAGGTAGGGGGAAGGTAACCCCCAGTTTGGTTACTCCTGTTCAAACGCACATGGCTACCAATTTGAGTTCAGACGCAAGCTCGCGCGAGAAGCTGCCGGTCTTGAGCGCGACAGATCATCGCCCCACTGTCTCTTACTGCATACCTCGAAAATCCTGCTGTTGTGCGTGCAGGAGATCAAGAAATAGAAATTCGCAAGCTCGCAGGTCCCCAGTTCTGTCCGGAGGCCGGGGGTGAGGAAAAAATGGGAGGCTGATTTCAATTACGCTGCCGCCAGGAGGAGGAAAACAAGCTCTCCCCCCACCTAAAAAACCTGAGGAGGGCTGCCCCCCATACCCCCCCCCTAAATATAAATATGAGGTACAATTTGAAATAGTAGGGTGCCCCGGAGGGCCTCCTGGCGGACGGCTCAGGGGCTTGTGTGTCGTTGTTGACTTGTGTTGAAGTATGTGTCCGTGAGGTATGGAAGGGTGGCCTGTAGGGGTGCAGGTTTGAGCTGTGTAGGTTTGACAAACATTTGGGACGCGACGGTGTTGCTTGTGCCAAGGGGTGGTTCCTGGAATACTTGCAGGCTGTGAGTTAAATTCCCTGATAATTTTCAAGATGACCAAACTACACCAGGAGACTACATTTGGTCATTTTGTTTCGCTTCGAAAGCGTAACTGCCATTTTTGCTTGTGTTGCTTCAGAAACGCAACTGCCTTGAAAAATCTGCAAGCGCACACTTGATTTCCTTTCTTGCGTCTCTACTGCGTTTACTTCTTAGTATTTATTTCAAGGCAAAGGCAAAGGAACTCTGTAAAAACAACCCCGCTTGGCACCCCCCAAAGACTAGGTAGGTTGAAAACCACAAGGGGACAGCCTTTGGTAGGTTGAAAACCAACCCAAGGGGGCGGTCTTTGGTGTCTAACCTACCAAAGGGGGTTTGATTAAGCCTCAAGGCTGTCTTTGTAACCATACGCAAGGGTAGACTTGGGGCTGCAAGCGGATGAGCAGCCGGGAATTGAAGCTGCAAGGGAATTAGCAGCAGGCTGCGAGCGAATTGAAGCTGGAAGCAGATTAGAAGCAAGCTAATTGAAGCTGCCTGCTGTTGCTAATTATGAACACGCACCTGCTTCCAAAATTTGCTGCTGACCAAAATGCTTAACCCCTGATCTTCATCAAAGGTTCTGAGTGCTCCAAGATTGCTTCCTACTAAACTGGCGATTTACACAATTCAACAAGCAAGATAGCTTCCTACTAAACTGGCGATTTACACAATTCAACAAGCAAGATAGCTTCCTACTAAACTGGCGATTTACACAATTCAACAAGCAAGATAGCTTCCTACTAAACTGGCGATTTACACAATTCAACAAGCAAGATAGCTTCCTACTAAACTGGCGATTTACACAATTCAACAAGCAAGATAGCTTCCTACTAAACTGGTGATTTACACAATTCAACAAGCAAGATAGGAAGCTTCAATAGCAAGTCTCGATTTCATAACTGCCAGCCAATCATCTTAGCCATGCACTCCAATTATTGGCTCAGGCTATAGACTTAAAGCAATCGATTTAGAGTTTTAGGAACTGCCAACATGCACGCAATGATTTATTTATAAAAATGCGATAATTATCGCACAATTAAATTATCATTCCAGATGAGATGATTTAATTATATTGTAGAATTAAATGATCAATGTAGCAACGGCTGCACGTTCTCAGCAATTCTTGGCACAGGCTATCGTCAAAAGTACCAGCTGCACATTGACCGCAATTGATAACACACCATAGCTCTTGGCAACGTCCACGCCACATTTTAACTGACGACTATCAAGTAGCATGACAGGTCAAGTCCAATCCTGATGATCAATCACGGCAACACCTTGTACAAGGATCACACAATTTGTTTGTTCAGCAATTTCACGTAAATCACGAAAATTGGCAGATCGATAAAATCAGCCAGTTGTCGATCCATAGGTCAGTGCCTCCGGACGACCAACCAAGTATGGATTGTAGGTATTTTCACTATGGCTCACACAATGGCATCCTCAGAATTCCCCATAGAGATTGTGCCATAGTCAAAAATCAGTTCCCCCCCCCCCCCCCCCCCCCCCCCCCCTTGGGTTTCCCAACTACTGCAGTTGCACTTTCTAGGGGGCGGCCAGAAACACATTAATTAATCGTACTGACAGCAAAATTTAACGCTTGAATTTCACGAGAGTAACCGTGAAATCGAGGCATTAACTACATCACGCGACAAAAAATCCGTGAAATCGAGTTTCAGGGCGATGTTAGGGTTTAAATGAGCAATAAATGAACACTGTGTGCTCTTGTACATGAGATGCCTTAATTGCAGGTCCTGGAACTCAAATTAACTGAGCAGCTAGCTGAGCAATACATGGACACTGTGTGCTCTTGTTAATGAGATGCCTTAATTGCAGGTCCTGGAACTCAAATTAACTGAGCAGCTAGCTGAGCAATACATGGACACTGTGTGCTCTTGTTAATGAGATGCCTTAATTGCAGGTCCTGGAACTTCAAATTAACTGAGCAGCTAGCTAGGATGAGCAATACATGGACACTGTGTGTCTTTGTTTAATGAGTGCCTTAATTGAGCAGGCCTGGACTCAAATTAACTGAGCAGCTAGCTGAGCAATACATGGACACTGTGTGCTCTTGTTAATGAGATGCCTTAATTGCAGGTCCTGGAACTCAAATTAACTGAGCAGCTAGCTGAGCAATACATGGACACTGTGTGCTCTTGTTTATAAGATGCCTTAGTTGCAGGTCCTAGAACTCAAATTAAGTGAGCAGCTAGCTGAGCAATACATGGACACTGTGTGCTCTTGTAAATGAGATGCCTTAATTGCAGGTCCTGAAACTCAAATTAACTGAGCAGCTAGCTGAGCAATACATGGACACTGTGTGCTCTTGTTAATCAGATGCCTTGATTGCAGGTCCTGGAACTCAAATTAACTGAGCAGCTAGCTGAGCAATACATGGACACTGTGTGCTCTTGTTAATCAGATGCCTTAATTGCAGGTCCTGGAACTCAAATTAACTGAGCAGCTAGCTGAGCAATACATGGACACTGTGTGCTCTTGTTAATGAGATGCCTTAATTGCAGGTCCTGGAACTCAAATTAACTGAGCAGCTAGCTGAGCAATACATGGACACTGTGTGCTCTTGTTAATCAGATGCCTTAATTGCAGGTCCTGGAACTCAAATTAACTGAGCAGCTAGCTGAGCAATACATGGACACTGTGTGCTCTTGTTAATGAGATGCCTTAATTGCAGGTCCTGGAACTCAAATTAACTGAGCAGCTAGCTGAGCAATACATGGACACTGTGTGCTCTTGTTAATGAGATGCCTTAATTGCAGGTCCTGGAACTCAAATTAACTGAGCAGCTAGCTGAGCAATACATGGACACTGTGTGCTCTTGTTAATAGATGCCTTAATTGCAGGTCCTGGAACTCAAATTAACTGAGCAGCTAGCTGAGCAATACATGGACACTGTGTGCTCTTGTTAATGAGATGCCTTAATTGCAGGTCCTGGAACTCAAATTAACTGAGCAGCTAGCTGAGCAATACATGGACACTGTGTGCTCTTGTTAATGAGATGCCTTAATTGCAGGTCCTGGAACTCAAATTAACTGAGCAGCTAGCTGAGCAATACATGGACACTGTGTGCTCTTGTTAATCAGATGCCTTAATTGCAGGTCCTGGAACTCAAATTAACTGAGCAGCTAGCTGAGCAATACATGGACACTGTGTGCTCTTGTTAATGAGATGCCTTAATTGCAGGTCCTGGAACTCAAATTAACTGAGCAGCTAGCTGAGCAATACATGGACACTGTGTGCTCTTGTTAATCAGATGCCTTAATTGCAGGTCCTGGAACTCAAATTAACTGAGCAGCTAGCTGAGCAATACATGGACACTGTGTGCTCTTGTTAATGAGATGCCTTAATTGCAGGTCCTGGAACTCAAATTAACTGAGCAGCTAGCTGAGCAATACATGGACACTGTGTGCTCTTGTTAATCAGATGCCTTAATTGCAGGTCCTGGAACTCAAATTAACTGAGCAGCTTGCTGAGCAATACATGGACACTGTGTGCTCTTGTTAATGAGATGCCTTAATTGCAGGTCCTGGAACTCAAATTAACTGAGCAGCTAGCTGAGCAATACATGAACACTGTGTGCTCTTGTTTATAAGATTCCTTAGTTGCAGGTCCTAGAACTCAAATTAACTGAGCAGCTAGCTGAGCAATACATGAACACTGTGTGCTCTTGTTTATAAGATGCCTTCGTTGCAGGTCCTAGAACTCAAATTAACTGAGCAGCTAGCTGAGCAATACATGAACACTGTGTGCTCTTGTTTATAAGATGCCTTAGTTGCAGGTCCTAAAACTCAAATTAACTGAGCAGGAAATTAAGTGATTAAATGAGTTGATGCAGAGTACTACCCTATTTGCAGACCCTATAACAATGTACCCTGATACATCGGTACATGGTCAACTGTCGTAGTATGAACACTACTACCTATACCACACTCATGAGTACCGGTACAAAATGGTATCACAAGTCTGTATTGTGATTTTAAGAACAAGCAATGAATCAGTGTAACATGTTTAAGTTGAAACATTTAAATGGATTTTATTAAAATTTGAACCGTGAAATGTGTAATGTCAAATTATAACCCTCTGGAAAACAAACGTGAATTAAAAACGTGACAGTATAATAACCCCCCTCTAAATGAACGTGAAATATTTCGAGGCGTTAAATTTTGCTGTCAGTACGGTAAACAAAATGGTAGCGGGACAGTTTTCACAGAATGGTTCGGCTACATTTCCCCTTGGGGCTAGTCCCACCCTACTCGGCCCAATGTTAAACTAGGGCTAGGGCTAGTTACACCCATACCCCCCCCCCCCCCCCACCACCCACCCACCCACCCACACACACCCACCCACACACAAACTAACCCCCACCCACCCACCTCACCTCACCCCCCACCCACCCACCCACACAAACTACCCACCACCCACAAACTCACACACGCTGTCACACACACCCATTCACCCACATTACCCACCCATTCACCCATACATTCAACCCATTAACATACCCATACCCTCCCCCCACCCCCCCGGTCCTCAGTGGTGCCAATGAACTGCCCTTGTCAAAAGTCAAAACAAACTCAATGGTGGTCCAAGAATGTCATTAGGAAATCTGAGTAAAAAGATATAAAAAAACTGAGGAGGGCTGGTACCCCCCCCCCCCCCCCCCCCCCACACACACACACACACACACACACACACACACAGCCACACACACACACAGACAAACTCACACACACCAAAAATGAGATGCTCATAATGACCTGAAAACAAAGCCATGAATCGCGCCATTACAGCCCCATTCTCAGAAATAAACGATCGGCCTTACTGGAAATTTGGAGACCTGGGCTCCTCCTGCTTCCGCACAGGGGAAAAATCCTGATCGCAGAACTTCGAAGCTGCAAGCTTGCGAGTATCTATTTCTTGATCTCTTGCACGCGCAGCAGCAGGATTTTCGAGATAAGCTGTAAGAGACAGTGTGGCTGATGATATGTCGCTCTTAAGGGCGACATCTTCTCGTGCGAGCTCGCGTTTGAACTCAAATTATGATCCATGTGCGTTTTAAAAGGAGTAACCGGAGTGGGGATTAATTGAAGTAGGGGCTACCTTACCACTACCGCTTCAGTAGCAGCTTCACTGGCTTTGCCAGTAATGGATCGGTTGCGGGTCGATTGAGCCTCAGGACGCAGGCTGTAGGATAAGTTGCGTCTCAGGACGCAAAGCAGGGGGTCCTGAACCCCCCTGGCAGGCAGGCGAGCCACGATACCAGGCACTAAATGCACTGCCAGCCGTTGGATGTGGATGCATGTGTGGCTGTCGAAGCTGCCTAGGTGAGTATGGTTTCTATAATACAACCCTGGGTCTTTGAAACGGAATATAACCAGGAAACGCGGCACTTCTAATCAACCCGATCAATTCACTTGTCAACTCTCACACACATCAAGATGTCCATGAAGCTCGTAAACAACTCTGTCGCCCGCCGTGGCGTGTCATGCAAGGCTTCCTCCGGCAAGGGCGTTGAGCCCAGGACCTGTAAGTTTGTCCGTGTCTGTTTTACCTCACCATGATGGATCCATCGTGCCAGTTATGTTTGCCTGATACAATGCGCGCACTCCCAACTACTCGTACCTAACTCCATCAGTGCCAGCGTCCTCAACTCCCCAAGAAGCTTACGGACTTCTCTGCCCTGCCCAATCTGCTGATGGAACTGTGTTGCAGTAACTATGCCGTTATTGTTGCGTCCCCGATCGATCGAGAGGACAGTGTTTCGCACCCTGATCTTTCAGATCCTCAACGATCGTGCTGCCCACCTCCCATTTAGCCCCGAAACCCACGCGGACCTGTCTTTTTGCAGGTTTCTTGCTTATGTTACTTTCAGAAGCTGATCAGAAGCTGACCTGATCTCCCTACTCACATTTTCTCGCAGACCTGAAGACCCTGCCCGGCATCTCTTCCCCCTTCCCTGATGTGTTCGACCCTGCCGGTCTGGTCGACGGCGCCACCGTCTCTGACATCCGCAGGTGTGTGCATGCAACAAAAGATGCGGAAGTGGTTTCACTATTTGCCCCCTCGTTCGTGATGTAGCACTTCTATCCCGTCATCGTATGCAACCCCTGGGGAGGATCGAAGTACATGACTTGGACAACCCTCTGTATGACTTCAGCTGATACTGCTTGTAAGCTGTCTGCAATATTTACAGTCTTGGCTGTTCAGAACATTTGTTTCCTCTGAAGCAAGTTTCTCAATCTGTCCCCCTCTCTTCCTCTTCCTCCCTCTCTCACTCTCACTCCCTCCCTCTCTGTCAGTTTGGTCATAAATAATTGAAGTAGCTAAGTGGGAGGTAGCACGACATGGAAGTGGAACTGACTAATACAAACTAACTGGACACATAAGTATCATATGTACTATTGGCCGAGTTATGATCGCAGTTGTGGATTTCATGTGTGATTAAACAGTACTGGTTGGTAAAAAGGATGATCCATTTATCTGACTGGTGAGTAGAAAGTAACTTGTTGTTACTGCCACTGCAACTACAGGTGGCGTGAGTCAGAGCTTGTCCACTGCCGCGTGGCTATGCTTGCATCCGTTGGCTACCTTGTTGGAGAGCAGGTGGAGAATATTGAGGCCTTCACCCTGTTTGAGGGCAAGATCACTGGTGAGGCAGCAAACTTGATTTCTTTTGAAAAATGAAGTACACCAGACCAGACCTTCATTGACTTGTCTACTATTATTAATGGGTCAACCACCATGCACCTTTGAACCTCATCATGAATATCTGCTACCTTGACAGTGTCATCCTTGTGCAGTTGATGTAAGCAAGAAGTTTTGAAAAATAATAATCTATGTGTCAGTCTTTGCTAGAAAAAACTGAAGGAGGGGGGAATTGATTGAAGTGCAAGAGAACCTAAGAATCACCTTAACATGAATGTTTTCATAAAGATGTACGTGCTCCCCTCCACAGGTCCTGCCATCAACCAGTTCCAGCAGATTCAGCAAGGCTTCTGGGAGCCTTTGCTCATTGCCATTGGGTTGGCTGAGACTTACCGCGTGGCAGTTGGATGGGCAACCCCTGGAGGCGATGGTGCTTTGAAGGAGTCTTACGACATGGGCAACTTGGGCTTTGACCCCTTGGGCCTGTGCCCTACTAACCCTACTGAGCTGAAGGATGTGCAGACTAAGGAGCTGAACAATGGGCGTCTGGCCATGATTGCAATTGCTGGCTTCACTGTCCAGGAGCTGATTGACCAGAAGGGTATCTTTGAGCACATCAACGCTGTTTAGAATGTATCAATGGGCTCCTAGTTTCTGACTCTGTACCTTATATGTATCATTGCAAGCTGATTCTGAGATTAGAAGAACCTGAACCGCAGGGCAATAGTAATATTTTTGTCACTCGATGACTGACACCGGACAAAGTACTGGTCTCTAGATTAGATGTTCTCTTGAATAAATGTAGAAGAATAATTTGATTTGTGTTCAGATAAATGTAAGAAGCTTTCAATTATCTGGCACTGCGCACTGTTATCAGATTCTCATCTCTCTATAGAATACATTTATTTTCTGAAGGGTGAAGTGGTCAAGTGTGTCTCCCATTTGGTGTGTGTTTTTTGTCACCATGGTTGCAGGTGGGGGGTTGATGAGAATGATGTCATCTATCCTGCTGCTGTAGGAGGTGTTGTCTGAGTAAGTATGGGGACGTGGTGATAGTTGGATGTGAATTGAATATTTATTAAGATGCTGGTAGTGAGGCTGGTCCTCCAGGTGATGGACTGTGTTGCTTCTATCAGTAAGGTAGTAAGCTGCATTCCAGTCTCCCCCTGCAATATAGTGGTAAGAGGGGTTCTGGGATATGATGTAGTGGATGTGTTCATAGATGCGGGCTCTTTTGGCAGGATTATTGCGGGGCATGTAGACACCTAGAATGTGAGTGATGTTGTTAATAGTTTGATGAGTGAGATGACCAGCTATGTTAGTGGGGATTTCATGTTTAATTAGGTGTGCAGTAAGTGTCTTTTTGATAAGTGTGATGACTCCAGCTGAGCGGGTAACAATGTTGTCTGCATTGGTAGCTTGCTTAATGGTTTTGCTGCTGTGATGAAAGTGGTAGTCAGAGAGGTCTTGCTTGATCATATTAATTATGCCTGTATTGTTGGAGGTGAGTTTTGTTTTGGTGAGTATAGCAATGTCTGGCTCATTAGTTCGAATATGGTCATAGAGTGTTTCCCAGGATGCCCCTGCAGTTGGAAATGATAATGTTAGTGAGATAGAGTGCAGTTTGCTGTTGTTGAACAGGATGTGAAGTAGTATGAGTAATTTTAATTCTTTTCGTTTGAAGGGTTTTGGTGGTGAGTCTGGGAGGAGCAGGTTTCTTGGTAGGAGGTTCTGCCCCAAATATTCTGCATTGGCGAAACTTAGTGAAGTCAGGAAGGACGACTTTGCTATGTATAGGGAGAGGTGTGTTGTGCATCTGGTGTGTGCAGAGGTGTGAGCATTTTGTAGTTAAATTATTTTTCTTTGCAGGAGATGTTTTTTGTTTTGATCTGGGAGGTTCCTCATCGTCAGAGACTAAGTAAATAGTTTCTGTGGGGTCTTTTTGATTTAAATGAGGGAGAATCTATGGGATCTTTTTGATCTGATAAGGTGGAGTCTAGGAGATCTGAGAAAGTTAGATCTGAGGAGTTATCCTGATCTGGTAAGTTGCGATCAGTGAGTTCTGCAGGCCATGGGGAAGTTATGTGGTCCATACTGTGGGGAGAGTCAGGATTTTTTTTTTTTTTTTTTTTTTTAGTTGTGAAAGGATTTTCACCCAGGAGGTGGGTCTCCCGACACAAACCAGCGACACGGAGGATTCAGTTCGAATGGTGGTGCCACTCCTACAATATGCAAAGTAGGCGCACTTAGGGTTGGTTGTGAGTGGGTGTGGTGTTACTAGTAGGGGAGATCATGTCAACAGTCTCCCTAATAAGGTGGCCTGGTGTGTGGTTAATTTCTGGTTGAAAAGGGTGTGAAAGGAAGGAGGGTGATGTTTTGGTAAGAGTGTAGATGTGCCCTTGGAGTTTTATCCAATCTTGTGAGTGGAGAAGACTAGGGCCGTTGTGTTCAGATTTCATGTCCCACCACTTACCATTAATTTGCTTAATGGTGGTAGCATGTCCATATCCACAGTTGTAGTGGAGGATAAACCTTGAGCAGCTGGGAGGAAGCCGAGATAAAATTTGCTGTTTAGTGCTGCCAGGCATAATTCCTGCAGAATAATTCTCAGATGTGTCTTCAGTTGTTGGTGTAGTAGGGGGAGGATGGGATGGAGTATATGTTTGTGAGTTCCTGTGGCCAGTGAGAGAGCCTAAGTGAGATTTCCTGTTAGCCAGGTAATAGTTGACTAGAGGGATTGTGTAGTTACCGGTTAGTTTGTTGAAATAGCAACGTTCTAGATCCCACTCATGTTGAGTGTAGTTAGTGACGTGTGTGTTGAGGTTTATGGAGAACTGTAGGACCTCTTTGTAGTCCAGGGCCTTGTATCCGAGGTAGGCGTTAATATAATGAACTTGACAGTGACAGTCTATTTGAGGTTCCCAATAGCTAGAGCTGTTTACAGGAGTGGAACGAAGTCTAGGAGTAGGTCTACCTCCCCTAGGAGCTGTATCCCAGGTAGGATGAGTCAAAGTTCTAAAGTCCTGAGTACAGGATTTCCTATTAGGTTCACAGCTAGAATTCTGCTTTACAGAGGAATTAAGAAGAAAGAAGCTATTCACGGTTGACATGTCAATAGTGGGTGTATTCTGTACTGTTGTCAATAGCTTGGTACACCCTAGGATCCAACAAGTAGCCAGAAGGAGAGGAACAATCAGAAGAGTTTTGCAGAAGATGAGAGAAGAGTTGTAGGACACAGTTGTCCAGGGTTGATTGTAAAGTTGGTTGTGATCATAGGGACTTGCAACTTCGTCATTGATTAATGTTGTCGAGGACGACAATGCCATGAGGGGCACATCGGGACTTGCACCCACGCCATGGGAGGCTGTATTAATCGTCAGAGACGATGATGCCATGAGGGGCACATCGGGACTTGCACCCACGCCATGAGAGGCTGTATTAATCGTCAGAGACGACAATGCCACGAGGGGCATATCGGGACTTGCACCCACGCCGCGAGGGGCGGTATTAGTAGCTGTGAGAGGCTTAGAGAATATAGGGTTTCGAAGATGGCCAATGAGTGTAGTGTTGAGATGTTTGCAGTTTATAAGATAGTGCGGTGTGGTAGCCAGGGGAACGAGGTATGCGGCGGTGTGGTGAGAAGGTGGGAAAGCGAGGCGGGAATTAGCAGCTTGTTTCTCGCGGCGGTTCGATTTCCTATCGATCTTACCTTGTTGCACCGTGTTTTGTTGATCTCCCATTGAATACATGCTGGTGGCTGGGTAAGTGTTAGGTGCGAAGAAAGATAAGGGAGTGCGGAGAGAGACTGTTGAAGCGGCGGTGATATTCAAACGGTTGACGAAAAGAAGGGCAATGGTAAGGTGGATGACAGAGTTCGTAGTAGGAGGATTTCGTCTGTCTTGTTTGTTCAAGATATTTTTTGATTGATTAGGGTTGGGATGATTTTTAGGTTTGGCAGAACTTGGTTCAGCGTGGGTCCTAGGTAGATCCTTGGAGCTTTTGCTCTCAGCACGGATGCTGCCTGTAGGATCTTGTTGTCCAGGTTGTCCATTGAAAGGTGAGGATATTTTAATGTTGGGGTGATCTGTCACTTTCGCAGATTTGGTATTGAGTGTGTGGACAGGGTTCCAAGCACTGGTGTTGGGGGCTTCGCATTCCCCTACCTCCCTCCTGCGGGCAATCTGCGTTTGGACTTCTCCAAGGTGCTTCTTGCCCGGAATCGGGATGCTTGGTCGCCGGCAGTTGTTATTGATCATTGGGGAGGAGAGGGGGGTTAGAGAATTCGGCAAATCTGGTTTGAGTGGACATCTCAAATCAGGAAAGTGCGCGAATTGATGATCATTGCAAAGCCTAGCGTCGTCGCATCCCGATTCCAGTCTCCGCTTATGCGGAGGAGAAGTAGCGCCTACGAAATGTGCTTCGGAAAAAGTGACCTGTCAGATGAAATCAGGTTTCTTGTTTATGTTACTCTCAGGAGCTGATCAGAAGCTAACCTGATCTCTCTACTCACATTTCCTCGCAGACCTGAAGACCCTGCCCGGCATCTCCTCCCCCTTCCCTAATGTGTTCGACCCTGCCGGTCTGGTCGACGGCGCCACCGTCTCTGACATCCGCAGGTGTGTGCATGCAACAAAAGATGCATAAGTGGTTTCAATATTTCTCCCTCGTTTGTGAAGTAGCACTTCAATCCCGTCGTTGTATGCAACCTCTGCGGAGGATCGAAGTACATGACTTAGACAACCCTCTGTATGATTTCAGCTGGAACTGCATGTAAGCCGTCAATATTTACAGTCCTAGCTGATTCTCAATCTGTCCCCCTCTCTTCCTCTTCCTCCCTCTCTCACTCTCACTCCCTCCCTCTGGTCCAGTTGGTCATACCTCTGGTCATAAATAATAGTAGTAGCTGTGTGGGATGGTAGCACAATGCGGAAGTGGAACTGACTTATACAAACTAACTGGACACATAAGTATTATATGTATTATTGGCCGAGTTATGATTGAAGTTGTGGTTTTCTGTGTGTTTAAACAGTACTGGTTGGTAAAAAAGGAAGATCCATTTGTCTGACTGGTGAGTGGGAAAAATAACTTGTTGTTACTGCCACTGTATCTACAGGTGGCGTGAGTCTGAGCTTGTCACTGCCGCGTGGCCATGCTTGCTTCCGTTGGCTACCTGGTTGGAGAGCAGGTGGAGAATATGAGGCCTTCACCCTGTTCGAGGGCAAGATCACTGGTGAGGCAGCTAATTTCTGCATGCATTTGACCTACGTCTGACACGATTCAGTGGTAGATCTGATAGATCAATGCATGGACGAATGCATGTAAAAAGTGTAGGGGTGACAATAGGCAGATTCGGACTTTCACGCCCAGGGAGTATCACTGTCGCCACACACAGTCGATGTAACCCACAAAAGAAAAATGATGTACATCATACCAGACCTTCATTGGCTTGTCTACTATCATTAATGGGTCAACCACCATGCCCCTTTGAACCTCGTCATGAATATCTGCTATCTTGACAGTGTTATCATTGTGCAGATGTTGTAAGCATGATGTTTTAAAACATAATAATCCATGTGTTAGCCTGTGCTAGAAAAAACTGAAGGAGGGGGGAATTGGTTGGAGTGCACGAGAACCTAAGAACCACCTTAACATGAATGTTTTCACAATGATATCGGCGGCCCATGCCACAGGTCCTGCCATCGACCAGTTCCAGCAGATTCAGCAAGGCTTCTGGGAGCCTTTGCTCATTGCCATCGGGTTGGCTGAGACTTACCGCGTGGCAGTTGGATGGGCAACCCCTGGAGGCGATGCTGTATTGAAGGAGTCTTACGACATGGGCAACTTGGGCTTTGACCCCTTGGGCCTGTTCCCTACTAACCCTACTGAGCTGAAGGATGTGCAGACTAAGGAGTTTAACAATGGTCGCCTGGCCATGATTGCAATTGCTGGCTTCACTGTCCAGGAGCTGATTGACCATAAGGGTATCTTTGAGCACATCAACGCTGTTTAGAATGTATCAATGGGCTCCTAGTTTCTGACTCTGTACCTTATATGTATCATTGCAAGCTGATTCTGAGATTATAAGAAGCTGAACCGCAGGGCAATAGTATTATTTTTGTTACTCGATGACTGACACCGGACGAATTACTGGTCTCTAGATTAGATGTTCTCTTGAATAAATGTATGACATTAATTTGACCTGAGTTCAGAGTTTGTAAGAAGCTTTTGATTGTCTGTCCCTGCCCGCTGTTATCAGATTCTCATCTCTCTCAGGAAACATTTATCTTCGGATGGCCTAAACATGAATTGAGAATTTAGTGATTCTTCTTCTCCTACTCTGCATAATATATTCAGCACACCCAAGTAAAAGGAACGTACTCCCCATCAGTTATTTGGGAGTTGCAGACCCATGTCCAGTCACAGTGGCATGGATAGTTTCCGATGACACTAAAAGATTGGAATATTTCCCCCTCACACACAATGTTAGCAAGAGTGGCGTCTAACACAATAACATTTTTTAATTTCGTGACCTCGAAGCACACCAAACTGATTCGTCAGACTTGCATCCATCATACAATCTAATATACATTTGAATCCCGCACAAGTAATGCACACTGCCTGCGGTGACTCTGCACGGTACTAAGGCAGTACCTAAACGGTATTCACCCTGAATTGGTATGTGCGGTTCTGTCGGTTATGACCACTTGTCATGAACTCATGATGGGACAGGCCGACCAGACTGTATGATAACCCTGCGGTAGCAGATGAAGACATGGGACAGCAACAACATGTGGAATGGTTTGCATGCGCGAATACTCAACCCTAGGACTACAGGCAGAACCAGCATCCTTTTCCTTTGCCCCCTACATGTGAGTGTGTTACAAGATGACGTGCAGAGCGTTTGGTGCATTTTGTTGCCCCCAAGTCGGGGGGGAAGACGGGAAACTGTAGGGACGTGGAGACCTATGTTACAAACTTACAGGTAATGATAAGGTAATGATAACGCCTGGTGGGGCGTGGTGTTAAGGGAGCCCGTCGTACGCGGGTGGGGAGCGGTCTCCTACCTCAACTACATACTTACACAAGACCATGGAAGGCAGTGTGCAGCCCATAGTTGGCTGGACAAGTTAGTTGCAGCGTCGCCTGCGACGCTAACAATTGGCGGAGAGTGATCGCGAGGGAGCGACAGGTGGCAACAGAAGCGAGTTAGTTATGAGACCTTTGGCTGACGTGTCGGGCTTCATCACGGTCAGATGGATGGATGGTCGACCGGACAAATGGGTAACTCTGGGGGCTCCCGCCCTCCAGAAGGGGGGGCTCCGCCAAAAATAATGTAACAATCAGGAGGTAGCATCCTCTACGAAAAGTTGATTTCAAGCCGATCAATTAATTATGAGTAAAGGACGTATATGACAAGAAGTTTAGCTGTTCATTTTTTTCAGATTTTTCAGAGCACCTCCTTTTGGGGGGGGCGGGGGGGGGGGGGGGGGGCAGCCCTAATTTGTTGTTTGCTTACTTTTTACTCAGGTCTCTAAATGCAATTCTGAGACCACCCATGAGTAGGCCTTGGAAAGGCAGGTACATTGGCACCCACTTAGACCTCGTGCGATAAGTGTTTACCCTCCCACCTTGACCCCAAACCCCAAACCCAAACCGACACCACCATCAACCACCCCATAATCAGCCAACTTCCAAATGCAATGATGAGTAGGCCTTGGTAAGGGCAGTCCATTAGCACCACTTAGACCTCGTGCAATTAGTATGTAACCCCCCCCCCCCCCCCCCCCCCCCCCCCCCACCCACACACACACACACACACACACACACACACACACACACACAACACACACCCTGTCATGGTACGACTTATAGGTCGTACCATGCGGCATGCGAAGTCGCGTGTCCGTCAGCTCCTAGCTACAGTCGGCCACTGGACATAGTTCCCACGCCAGACAGATGTAGTGCTGGCGTGTATTGCTCTTCTGATGCTCTCCTACTTGATCAGGGAGCATTGTCCTTTGATCTATCTTTCACATGTACTCAAACTGTGTAGCATTTACCGTGTCTCTGCCCCACGTCTACACGAAGCAGTACAACAAAACACCCCACCACCCACCCACCCATAACCCACCACCACCACCACCACTTAAGTTTTTTAGGCTCGACGTTTGCAGTTTGTTTGCTCCTGTAACAATTCAAATTCAATAAGTTATGACCTGGGGAAGACGGCGATTAGCCAAGTTGTTGGCTGGAGCCATGCAACCAAGTACAAGGGAGGGGTTGGGCTAACAACCAGGACAAGCCTCTAAACTTCGAGGATGTAGCACGAGAGGACTTTGAGTTGGCAGACAGAGAGCAGCCCACGGTTGGCTGAACGATACTGTAAACAATTCAAATTCAAGCACTTAATGCCGTACCTGGTACCTGGGGGAGACGAAATTGAATTATAAATTACTAAATTAGGAGTCAGCTTAACTTACTTTGATTAACTAATTAAGTCAAGTCAGCAATTCAAGCAGCAGCTAGATTGCTCGACTAGTCGACTCAGAACTCAGAAGCAGTCTCGAGTTCTAGACGTGAATCAAACTTACTTTTGCTCCACAGGGCTGCTGCAGCGAGCTTGCGAGCCAATTGGCCTTCTTTGTAGGGTTATCCATCGCTCGAGGAGCCGGAGAGCAGTGGCGATAGCAGGGGCGAAGGCAGGAGCCAAGGACCGAGAGCAGAATCGGACACTCGAGTACTTCACAGCAGTAGCAGGGTGATCTCAGACCTTAAGCAGATGAATGAGATGATAATAATTTATCTCTTGACTTAGAGAGGCATGGGCGTTTTTTCGTCCCAGTTCAAATCCACGATCCAGGACTCCAGGGCTGGTCCCCCCGGGGCTGTCCCTGTATGTTTTTGCAGTTACCAGGGCAGTTACACAGTATCTGAGAGCCTCACAATATGAATATCTCATGCCCCCCCCCCCCCCCCCTTCAGTAAACTCACTGCCTCAGTGAGTCTCACTCTATTTGACATGAGGCAAAGCCAGTTTGAGCAACTACCAAAAATTACCCAGCATGCAAAAAGCGCAGACCAGCCCGCAGAAAGGCGGGAGGAAGTCGGAAGAGGAGAGCAAGCATTAGTAAAAGAAACCTGTGCACTGCACGCAGATGGTGTTAAAACAATTGCCTCTTTTGTGCCGCCGGGGCTTTAGAAGTTTGCTCGCTAGCGTGCAAGAACACGCAGGTACCCTGGCTCATATAGTCCTATTGAAGCGTGATAGCTGTTACATGTTATAACTCGATAGCTGGTAGAGGCCAAGTAGCTCTACTAATACGCAGAAGGGAACCCTACCGATCGTATGGAAGGGTATCTAGCACTACACGGGACGGGCATGAGTCATGCCATAACACAACTCAATGTTATGTGTTCTTGTGTAACATACATATTATATCATCATCACATTGTCATATATACGTGCCATAGTTGACCCAAGACAAGCCGGTTCCACAACATCTGGGGAGTCGTCCAACCATCATCAAGGACATAATATAATTTAATAAAATACAAGCAAATATATAAGGTAGGTGTATGATGTCCCTGTAGCTGACTTGTGGAGCCCTGACCGATGCTTAACTAGAGACAATATAGTAGTATACTAAAGTCTAGTATTTGTAAAATATATAAACAATATATAGTATATGACGGCTATATGTGAACATATTCACAGCAGCCGAGCAAATACCAAATATGCTGGCTGATAATCGGAATGTCACAAAGGTATTATATCAAGGTTATCCTGGGATTAAGAAAGATGTAAGCATACCATCATAAGGTCTTGCACCATAAGTTCCATACCGCAACCTACCTAGGGCATGCTACATGTAGCTTTTTCTTTTCAGCAAACACAACACAGCACTTCCCAGTCATGCTCCCGCCGACGTGGCTATTCAATAAAGCCTAATGCAACTAGTGCAGACCTTGAATCTAACAACAGTCAGCAGGGAGATCCATAACTACTTAACCATTGGGGTTTAGGAACCAGTGGCTGGCTCAATGGAGGACCCGAGCACTGATAATGCCGAAAAGTATTGCACGGCTAGCATGCTGCCGCAGGCCACCGTCACCCACAGCAAACCCAGCCCTGGCTACCCGGTGACCTCCTCTCATTACTTCCCAAAAACCGTCTGCTGACTTCTGCTCATTTTGGCATCGAACGCCAGTCCAACCATCAGAATGCACCAAGGTAGTGGAAGGGTAACCCCCCCCCAGTTTGGTTACTCCTGTTCAAGACGGCACCTGTCTACGGCAATTTGAGTTACAGACGCTAGCTCGCGCGGAGCAGCTGCCGGTTCTTGACGCGACAATCATGGCCCACCACGTCCTCTTACTGCATACCTCGAAAAATCTGCTGTTAGTGCGTGCACGTAAACTCAGAGAAATAAAATCCCGCAATCTCGCAGGTCACCCAGTTTCTGTCCCCGGAGCAGCTGGGGGGTGGGAAAAAATGGGGGCTGATTTACAAATTACGCATATCCGCCATGAGAGAAAACAAGCGCTCCCCCACCTAAAACACCATGAGAAGGCTGCCCCCCATACCCCCCCCCCGGGAAACCCCCGAGGCCCCCCCTAGTATAAATATGAGGATACAATTGTACATGTAGTATGTCCCAAAGAAAGAAAACCCCGATGCCTCCTGCGGACGGCTCAACAGTGGAGTGCTTGTGGATGATGTTGATTATGACTTGTGTTGAAGTATTTGATCAGTTAGTTATGGAAGGGTGGCCAACTGTAGAGAAGAAAGAGGTAGTGCAGTTTGAGTGGATGCTGTATTATATTACAAACATTTTGGGACGCGACGTGTTGCTATTGCCAAGGGGTGAGTTTCCTAAGGAAGATATACTTGACAGGCTGTGAGATTAAAATTAGGCCCATGATAAAGTGTCTGCAAGATGACCACACAGTACACGGCAGGAGAGGAAACGTACAATTTGGGCATTTTTGTTTCGCAAAATTCGAGCGACGCCCAGTTTGCCTTGTGTATGGAAACTTCAGAGAAGACTCAACTGCCAGATTGGGAAAACATCTGCAAGCGCACACTTGAATTTCCCGTTCTTGCGTCTCCTACTAGAAAGGAAAAAAAAGCTTTACTTCGTAGGTATTTACGTCAAAGGCAAAGCGGAAATGAACTCGATGGTAGAAAAAAACAAAACCCGCATTGCACCACCCCAAAAGACTAGTTAGAATTGGAAAACCAAAGGGGACAAGCCCTTTGGTAGGATTTGTATAACCAACCAGAACAAATGGAAAAAGAAAAGAACGGTCTTGGTTCTAACCTACCAGGGGGATTTGATTAAAAGCCTCAAGCTGGCTTTGAACCATACAAAGAAAACCAAAGAAGAGGTGAGACTTGGGGCTGCAAAAAGGCGGATGACAGGCCGGGAAATGATAGAAGCGAATGCCAAGAGGGTAGAGTAAGCAACAGGCTGCGAGCAATTGAAGCTGGAAGCAATTAAGAAGCAAGCTAATATGAGCTAAGCCTGCTAATTTGCTAATTATGACAACGCACCTGCTTCCAAATTTGGTGCTGTGACCAAAAGTACCTTAAACCGACCGAAAATGATACTGAATCATCAAAAGGTTCTGGAGAAGGCTCCACCATAATTGCTTCCTACTATCTGGGGCGATTTACACAGGATTCGGAAACAAGCACAAGATATACATCCTACTAAACTGGCGATTTACCAATTCACAACAATAGCTTCCCTACTAAACTGGCGATTTTCAACAATTCAACAACAAGAATGCTTCCGACTAAAATGCGATTTTACACACATCAAACGGACAAGATAGAACGTCCTACTACACTGAACAAAATGCGATTTGTACAGACAGTACTTTCAACAAGCAAGATAGCTTCCGTACTGAAACTGGTGATTGATACAACAATTCAACAGCAAATATAGAAAGAAGCTTCAATAAGCAAGTCTCAATTGTCATAACTGCAGCCATCATCTTAGCCATGAGCGCCTCCAATTCATTGGCTCAGGCTATAGACTTAAAGTTAAAAGAAAAAGAAAGCGCTAGTGCGATTTAGAGTTGTAAAGGACTCCCGCACATGCACTCATATTTATTTACAAAAGATAAAAATGCGATAGGCCCCACCCCTACTCCCCAAATTTTCACGATGGGGCTCGGGCTGGAGACGTATACAAAACCCGTACCGACAACAACCTCGGCCAAAGAGAAAAAAGTAGAAGAAAAAGGAAAGGGAAAAGAAAAAAGCCCCCCCCTCCCCACCCACCCACCACCAAAGATCCACCCCAAGCGCACACCCACAGCCACACCACCCCCCCTCCCACGCCACCATAACACCCCCCACACCCACCCTCACCTCTCCCCCACCCACCCACCCACACCACTACCACTCCAAACGCCAACCAACAGACCACACAGGATAGCCTACGCTTGTCCACCACACCCATTTCACACCACTTACCCCCCCATATTAGACCATACATTCAACCCATTAACATACCCTAGGTTAGACACCCTCCCCCTACCCCCCCGTCCCTACATTGTGGGATGACCAATGAAACTAGCCACAAAGTTCAAGAAGTCGAAACAAACCAATGTTGTCCACGAATGTCATTTTAGGAAATCTGAGTAAAAAAAGATATAAATAGAAACTAAGGGAGGGTCTGTAACCCCCAATAACGAAGGAAAAAGGTGAGAAAGAAGCGCCCAGAACCGCCCAACCCCCCCCACCCACACACACACACTCACACACACCACACAGCCAAACCACACACACAGACAAACTCACACCCACCAAACTGAGCTGCTCATAATGACCTGAAAACAAAGCAATGAATCGCGCCATTACAGCCCCCTTCTCAGAAATAAACGATCGGCCTTACTGGAAATTGGAGACCTGGGCTCCTCCTGCCTTCCGCCACAGGGGAAAAATCCTGATCGCAGAACTTCGAAGCTGCAAGCTTGCGAGTATCTATTTCTTGATCTCTTGCACGCGCAGCAGCAGGATTTTCGAGATAAGCTGTAAGAGACAGTGTGGCTGATGATATGTCGCTCTTAAGGGCGACATCTTCTCGTGCGAGCTCGCGTTTGAACTCAAATTATGATCCATGTGCGTTTTAAAAGGAGTAACCGGAGTGGGGATTAATTGAAGTAGGGGCTACCTTACCACTACCGCTTCAGTAGCAGCTTCACTGGCCTTGCCGGTAATGGATCGGTTGCGGGTCGATTGAGTCTCAGGACGCAGGCTGTAGGATTGGTTGCGTCTCAGGACGCAAAGCAGGGGGTCCTGAACCCCCCTGGCAGGCAGGCGAGCCACGATACCAGGCACTAAATGCACTGCCAGCCGTTGGATGTGGATGCATGTGTGGCTGTCGAAGCTGCCTAGGTGAGTGTGGTTTCTATAATACAACCCTGGGTCTTTGAAACGGAATATAATCAGGAAACGCGGCACTTCTAATCATCCCGATCAATTCACTTGTCAACTCTCACACACATCAAGATGTCCATGAAGCTCGTAAACAACTCTGTCGCCCGCCGTGGCGTGTCATGCAAGGCTTCCTCCGGCAAGGGCGTTGAGCCCAGGACCTGTAAGTTTGTCCGTGTCTGTTTTACCTCACCATGATGGATCCATCGTGCTAGTTATGTTTGCCTGATACAATGCGCGCACTCCCAACTACTCGTACCTAACTCCATCAGTGCCAGCGTCCTCAACTCCCCAAGAAGCTTACGGACTTCTCTGCCCTGCCCAATCTGCTGATGGAACTGTGTTGCAGTAACTATGCCGTTATTGTTGCGTCCCCGATCGATCGAGAGGACAGTGTTTCGCACCCTGATCTTTCAGATCCTCAACGATCGTGCTGCCCCACCTCCCATTTAGCCCCGAAACCCACGCGGACCTGTCTTTTTGCAGGTTTCTTGCTTATGTTACTTTCAGAAGCTGATCAGAAGCTGACCTGATCTCCCTACTCACATTTTCTCGCAGACCTGAAGACCCTGCCCGGCATCTCTTCCCCCTTCCCTGATGTGTTCGACCCTGCCGGTCTGGTCGACGGCGCCACCGTCTCTGACATCCGCAGGTGTGTGCATGCAACAAAAGATGCGGAAGTGGTTTCACTATTTGCCCCCTCGTTCGTGATGTAGCACTTCTATCCCGTCATTGTATGCAACCCCTGGGGAGGATCGAAATACATGACTTGGACAACCCTCTGTATGACTTCAGCTGATACTGCTTGTAAGCTGTCTGCAATATTTACAGTCTTGGCTGTTCAGAACATTTGTTTCCTCTTAAGCAAGTTTCTCAATCTGTCCCCCTCTCTTCCTCTTCCTCCCTCTCTCACTCTCACTCCCTCCCTCTCTGTCAGTTTGGTCATAAATAATTGAAGTAGCTAAGTGGGAGGTAGCACGACATGGAAGTGGAACTGACTAATACAAACTAACTGGACACATAAGTATCATATGTACTATTGGCCGAGTTATGATCGCAGTTGTGGATTTCATGTGTGATTAAACAGTACTGGTTGGTAAAAAGGATGATCCATTTATCTGACTGGTGAGTAGAAAGTAACTTGTTGTTACTGCCACTGCAACTACAGGTGGCGTGAGTCAGAGCTTGTCCACTGCCGCGTGGCTATGCTTGCATCCGTTGGCTACCTTGTTGGAGAGCAGGTGGAGAATATTGAGGCCTTCACCCTGTTTGAGGGCAAGATCACTGGTGAGGCAGCAAACTTGATTTCTGCATGCATTTGACCTATGTCTGTCACGATGCAGTGGTATTCTTGATAGACCAATGCATGTACGGATGCATGTGCAAGTGTTGGGGTGACATAATAGGCAGATTGGGACCTCCACACCCAGGGGTATCATTGTTGCACACACAGACGATGTAACCTACATAAGAAAAATGAAGTACACCAGACCAGACCTTCATTGACTTGTCTACTATCATTAATGGGTCAACCACCATGCACCTTTGAACCTCATCATGAATATCTGCTACCTTGACAGTGTCATCACTGTGCAGTTGATGTAAGCAAGAAGTTTTGAAAAATAATAATCTATGTGTCAGTCTTTGCTAGAAAAAACTGAAGGAGGGGGGAATTGATTGAAGTGCACGAGAACCTAAGAATCACCTTAACATGAATGTTTTCATAAAGATGTACGTGCTCCCCTCCACAGGTCCTGCCATCAACCAGTTCCAGCAGATTCAGCAAGGCTTCTGGGAGCCTTTGCTCATTACCATTGGGTTGGCTGAGACTTACCGCGTGGCAGTTGGATGGGCAACCCCTGGAGGCGATGCTGCTTTGAAGGAGTCTTACGACATGGGCAACTTGGGCTTTGACCCCTTGGGCCTGTGCCCTACTAACCCTACTGAGCTGAAGGATGTGCAGACTAAGGAGCTGAACAATGGGCGTCTGGCCATGATTGCAATTGCTGGCTTCACTGTCCAGGAGCTGATTGACCAGAAGGGTATCTTTGAGCACATCAACGCTGTTTAGAATGTATCAATGGGCTCCTAGTTTCTGACTCTGTACCTTATATGTATCATTGCAAGCTGATTCTGAGATTAGAAGAAGCTGAACCGCAGGGCAATAGTAATATTTTGTCACTCGATGACTGACACCGGACAAAGTACTGGTCTCTAGATTAGATGTACTCTTGAATAAGTGTAGGAGAATAATTTGATCTGTGTTCAGATAAATGTAAGAAGCTTTCGATTATCTGTCACTGCGCACTGTTATCAGATTCTCATCTCTCTATAGAATACATTTATTTTCTGAAGGCTTAACATGAGTTGAGAATTTTTGATTCTTCTCCTCCTAGTCTGCAGAACATATTCAGCAAACCTTCCCTTACACGAGGCCCCCTCAATTATTTGGGAGTCGCAGACCCACGTCTAGTCACAATGGTACGGATATTTTCCAATGACACTGAAAGATTGGAATATGCCACCTTTCTCACACAATGTCAGCAAGTGTGGCGTCACAAGAACCTTTTTTTATTTCATGACCCCGAAGCACACCCAACTGATTTGAAGACTTGCGTCCATCATACGACTGTATGTTAACCCTGCGGTAGCAGATTAAGACTTGGGACAGCAACAACTTGTGGAATGGTTTGCAAGCGCGAATACACAACCCTAGGACTACAGGCAGAACCAGCATCCCCTCCCTTCGCCCCCTACATGTGAGTGTGTTACAAGATGACTTACAGAGCGTTTGGTGCATTTTGTTGCCCCCAAGTCGGGGGGAGACGGGAACCTGTAGGGATGTGGAGACCAATGTTACAAACTTACACAAGACCATGCAAGGCAGTGTGCAGCCCATAGTTGGCTGGACAAGTTAGTTGCAGCGTCGCCTGCGACGCTACAAATTGGTTGAGAGTGATTGTGAGGGAGCCACAGGTGGCAAAGGAAGCGAGTTAGTTATGAGACCTTTGGCTGATGTGTCGGGCTTCATCACGGTCAGATGGATGGATAGTCGGCCGGAAAAATGGGTAACTCTGGGGGCTCCCGCCCTCCAGAAGGGGGGGGCTCCGCCAAAAAATAATGTAGCAATCAGGAGGTAGCATCCTCTACGAAAAGTTGATTCAAGCCGATCAATTAATTGTGAGTAAAGGACGTATATGACAAGAAGTTTAGCTATTTATTTTTTCAGATTTTTCAGAGCACCTCCTTTAGGGGGGGGGGGGGGGGGGGGGGAGGGGGGGCAGCCCTAATTTGTTGTTTGCTTACTTTTTACTTAGGTCTCTAAATGCAATTCTGAGACCACCCATGAGTAGGCCTCGGAAAGGCAGTACATCGGCACCACTTTAGACCTCGTGCGATAAGTGTTTACCCTCCCAACCCAAACCCCAAACCCAAACCGACCACCACCATCAACCACCCCATACTCAGCCAATTCCAAATGCAATGATGAGTAGGCCTTGGTAAGGGCAGTCGATTGGCACCACTTCGGACCTCTTGCAATTAGTATATACCCCCCCCCCCCCCCCCCCCCCCCCCCCCCCCCCCCCCCCCCCCCCACACACACACACACCCTGTCATGGTACGACTTATAGGTCGTACCATGCGGCATGCGAAGTCGCGTGTCCCTTCAGCTCCTAGATACAGTCGGCCACTGGACATTGTTCCCACGCCAGACAAATGTAGTGTTGGCGTGTATTGCTCTTCTGGTGCTCTCCTACTCGATCAGGGAGAATTGTCCTTTGATCTATCTTTCACATGTAATCAAAACGTTGTAAGATCTACCGTGTCTCTGCCCCACGTCTACACGAAGCAAGTACAACAAAAAAAACCACCACCCACCCACCCAAACCCACCACCACCACCAACACTTTAGTGCTTGAACAACCTGGGGTGGGTGGGGGTGGGTGGGTGGGGATGGGGGGGCAGAACTATTTTTTTACTATCACGCGATCCCTGCGCTACAAATATGAGGACGGCATTGTGTGCGCCATACTGTAAACCCCCTGAATTCATATCTAAGTTTTTTTAAAGGGGTATTTCCATTGAAAGGGGGGGGGGGGGGCTATAGTTTTTTAGGCTCGACGTTTGCAGTTTTGTTTGCTCCTGTAACAATTCAAATTCAATACGTTATGACCTGGGGAAGACGGCGATCAGCCAAGTTGTTGGCTGGAGCCATGCAACCAAGTACAAGGGAGGGGTTGGGCTAACAACCAGGACAAGCCTCTAAACTCCGAGGGTGTAGCACGAGAGGACTTTGAGTTGGCAGACAGGGAGCAGCCCACGGTTGGCTCATCGATACTGTAACAATTCAAATTCAAGCGCTTAATACCGTACCTGGTACCTGGGGGAGACGAAATTGAATTATAAATTACTAAATTAGGAGTCAGCTAAAATTACTTTAATTAAGTCAGGCCAGCAATTCAAGAAGCAGCTAAATTGCTCGACCAGTCGTCTCATAACTCAGAAGCAGTCTCGAGTTCTAGACGTGAATCAAACTTACTTTTGCTCCACAGGGCTGCTGCAGCGAGCTTGGCCTTCTTTGTAGGGTTATCCATCGCTCGAGGAGCCGAGAGCAGTGGCGATAGCAGGGGCGAAGGCAGGAGCTAAGGACCGAGAGCAGAATCGACACTTGAGTACTTCACAGCAGGAGCAGGGGTGATCTCAGACCTTCAGCAGATGATACTAATTTATTTCTTGACTTAGGGAGGCATGGGCGTTTTTTCTGTTCCGGTTCAAATCCACGGACTCCTGGGCTGTCCCTAATTTGCAGCTACCAGGGCAGTTACTCAGTGTCTGAGAGCCTCACAATTTGAATATCTCATGACCCCCCCCCCCCCCCCCACCCACCCACCCACCCCCCCTTCAGTAACTCACTGCCTCAGTGAGTCTCACTCTATATGACATAAGGCAAGCAAGTGAGCAACTGCCAAAAATACCCAGCATGCAAAAAGCGAAGACCAGCACGCTGAAAGCGCAGAAGAAGTCGGAAGAGGAGAGCGCAGCAGTAGTAAAAGAAACCTGTGCACTGCACGCAGATGGGGTTTAAACAATTGCCTCTTCTGTGCAGCCGGGCTCTAAACATTTGCTCGCTAGCATACATGCAAGAATACTCAGGTACCCTGGCTCATATAGTCATATTGAAGCTGTGACAGCTGTTACATGTTATAACTCGATAGCTGGTAGAGGCCAAGTAGCTCTACTAGTACGCAGATGGCGACCCTACCGATCGTACGGAAGGGTATCCAGAACTACACAGGACGAGTCATACCATAACACAACTCAATGTCATGTGTCCCCCAACAGTGACGCCACCTGGTCAGCGCGCCAATACTTGTGCAAATCTTGGATCCAACACTCCTCCTCCTCCAAATTCTACCGCGCATATAAAATAACCTCCACCTCGCACCCTGACAGGATCCGCGAGGCCATGACATCCCCAGCCAGCAGCGCACCTGCACCTCCGGCGCGCCTGCTTCACCTTACTTACGGATCTCAATACAGAGCCCTGCACATTACGAGCTGGCGGGGCAAGCGCTCTTACAACGACGACAAACTTGCCACCACCACCGTTGTCCACGTCCAATGGGCCCCAACCATCATGCACAACGACCATATCAACTCCTACACACGCATGGGATACAGCATCCACCACTGCACACCTCTTACCTCCACCATACACTGGAAGCCTCAATCTCACCATGCCTCAATCTCACCTTGTTGAACTGGTGGGACAACCAGCATATGACCAATTAACCCACACCTTTAAAACCACTCCTCCGATAACCACACACCTCAATCCCAGGAAGGACATCCACCTCACTAACCTCCAGCAACAAGGCCAATGGGCCATCTCCCCAGGATTTAATGCTGACAATCATAATCTGGTTCACAAACTTTTACACATCGACACACACGACAGGCACCCAGACTGGGACATTCAACCACCCTCCGCCTACATTATACAAACAGGCATCCTCACTACTTTGAATGACCAATCCACTCACACACATACCAACGCTTCATATCTTTATAACCCCACAGGTCACTGTCTTGGGCACATTCCCAACGACAGGCTCACCTCTCTTAAACAAAACTATGACCACTTTAAAAATCACCACCCCACCAAATGGAACCAACTGACCCAAGGAGGAACATACCACACTGACTTAGCTGCCCTCTTCACGGTACACTTAAAGCAATCGATTCAGAGTTATAAGAACTGCCAACATGCACGCGATGATTTATTTATAACAAATGCGATAATTATCGCACAATTAATTTATCATTCCAGATGAGATGACTTCATTATATTGTATAATTTAATGATCAATGTAGCAACGGCTGCACGTTCTCAGTAATTCTTGGCACAGGCTATCGTCAAATGTACCAGTTGCACATTGACCGCAATTGATAACACACCATAGCTCTTGGCAACGTCCACGCCACATTTTAACTGACGACTATCGAGTAGCATGACAGGTCAAGTCCAATCCTGTTGATCAATCACGGCAACACCTTGTACAAGAATCACACAATCTGTTTGTTCAGCAATTTCACGAAAATCACGAAAATAGGCAGATCGATAACATCAGCCAGATCACAGTTGTCGATCCATAGCGCCTCCGGGCCGACCAACTAAGTATGGATTGTAGGTATTTTCACTATGGCGCACACAATGGTATCCTCAGAATGCCCCATAGAGATTGTGCCATAGTCAAAAATCAGTTCTGCCCCCACCCCCCCCCCCCCCCCCCCCCCCAGGGCTGACCAACTACAGCAGTCACACTTTCTAGGTGGCGGCCAGAAACACATTAATTTAAACAAAATGGTAGAAGGACAGTTTTCTCAGCATGGTTCAGCTACATTTCCACTTGGGGCTAGTCCCACCCTACTCGGCCCAATGTTAAACTAGGGCTAGGGCTAGGGCTAGGGCTTGTTACACCCATACCCCCCCCCCCACCCACCCACCCACCCACAGTCCCACACACACACACACAAACTAACCCCCCACACCCACCTCACCTCACCCCCCACCCACCCACCCACACAAACTACCCACCATCCACAAACTCACACACACTGTCACACACACCCATTCACCCACATTACCCACCCATTCACCTATGCATACAACCCATTATCATACCCATACCCTCCCCCCATCCCCCCGGTCTTAAGTGGTGCCAATGAACTGCCCTAGTCAAAACAAACTCATTGGTGGTCCAAGAATGTCTTTAGGAGGTCTGAGTAAAAAGACATACAAAAACCTGAGGGGGGCTGATACCCCCCCCCCACCCCCCCCCCCCCCACCCCCCCACCCACCCACCCACCCACACACAATCACTCACACACACACACACACAGAATGAGGTGATCATTATGACCTGAAAACAAAGCATGAATCGCGCCATTATAGCCCCATTCTCAGAAATAAACGATCGGCCTTACTGGAAATTTGGAGACCTGGGCTCCTCCTGCTTCCGCACAGGGGAAAAATCCTGATCGCAGAACTTCGAAGCTGCAGGCTTGCGAGTATCTATTTCTTGATCTCTTGCACGCGTAGCAGCAGGATTTTCGAGATAAGCTGTAAGAGACAGTGTGGCTGATGATATGTCGCTCTCAAGGCCGACATCTTCTCGTGCGAGCTCGCGTTTGAACTCAAATTATGATCCATGTGCGTTTTAAAAGGAGTAACCGGAGTGGGGATTAATTGAAGTAGGGGCTACCTTACCCCTACCGCTTCAGTAGCAGCTTCACTGGCTTTGCCAGTAATGGATCGGTTGCGGGTCGATTGAGCCTCAGGACGCAGGCTGTAGGATAAGTTGCGTCTCAGGACGCAAAGCAGGGGGTCCTGAACCCCCCTGGCAGGCAGGCGAGCCACGATACCAGGCACTAAATGCACTGCCAGCCGTTGGATGTGGATGCATGTGTGGCTGTCGAAGCTGCCTAGGTGAGTATGGTTTCTTTACTACAACCCTGGGTCTTTGAAACGGAATGTAACCAGGAAACGCGGCTCAATCAATCATCCCGATCAATTCAATTGTCAACTCTCACACACATCAAGATGTCCATGAAGCTCGTAAACAACTCTGTCGCCCGCCGTGGCGTGTCATGCAAGGCTTCCTCCGGCAAGGGCGTTGAGCCCAGGACCTGTAAGTTTGTCCGTGTCTGTTTTACCTCACCATGATGGATCCATCGTGCCAGTTATGTTTGCCTGATACGATGCGCGCACTCCCAACTACTCGTATCTAACTCCATCAGTGCCAGCGTCCTCAACTCCCTAAGAAGCTTACGAAATTCTCTGCCCTGCCCGATCTGCTGATGGGATTGTATTGTAGCAACTATGCCGTTATTGTTGCCCCCCGATCAATCGAGAGGACAGTGTTTCGCAGAGGGTGTTTCGCACCCCGATCTCTCCGATCGGCGACGATCGTGCTGCCCACCTCCCATTTAGCCCCGAAACCCACGCGGACCTGTCTTTTTGCAGGTTTCTTGCTAATGTTACTTTCAGAAGCTGATCAGAAGCTAACTTGATCTCTCTATTCACATTTCCTCGCAGACCTGAAGACCCTGCCCGGCATCTCTTCCCCCTTCCCTGATGTGTTCGACCCTGCCGGTCTGGTCGACGGCGCCACCGTCTCTGACATCCGCAGGTGTGTGCATGTAACAAAAGATGCGGAAGCGGTTTCAATCTTTCCCGCCTCGTTTGTGATGTAGCACTTGTATCTCGTCAATGTATGCTACCCCTGCGGAGGATCGAAATACATGACTTGGACAACCCTCTGTTTGACTTCAGCTGAGACTGCTTGAAAGTTGTCTGCAATATTTACAGTCTTAGCTGATCAGAACATTTGTTTCCACTAAAGCAAGTTTCTCAATCTGTCCCCCTCTCTTACTCTTATTCCCTCTGTCACTCCCTCTCAGTCCGTTTGGTCATGAATAATTGGAGTTGCTGTGTTGAAGATAGGAGAAGGTGGAAATGGAACTGTGTGATACAAATGTAACTGTACACATAAATATTATTCTTACAATTAACCGAGCTATGCTTGCTGCTGCGAGGTCTCTGTGCGATTTAACAGAAGTTGTTGGTAAAAGTGGATGATCTATTTGTTTGACGATTAGTAGAAATCAACTTGTCCTTACTGCCACTGCAACTACAGGTGGCGAGAGTCTGAGCTTGTCCACTGCCGTGTGGCCATGCTTGCTTCTGTTGGCTACCTTGTTGGAGAGCAGGTGGAGAACATTGAGGCCTTCACCCTGTTTGAGGGCAAGATCACTGGTGAGGCAGCAAACTTGATAACTGCATAAATTTGACCTATGTCCATGTCACAACTCTGTGGTACTTCTGAGATACTTATGCACGTATATATGCATGTAAAAAGTGTAGTGGTGACGTAATAGGCTGGATGGGACCTCCACACCAAGGGGGATCAGAGTTGCACACAAAGTGCATGTAACCCACTTAAATAAATCAATGAACATCAGCCCTGTCTATCATTGTCTTTTCTACTCTCATTAATGGATCACAATGCACTTTAAAACCTCAATTAATATCTGCTCCCTTGACAGTGTTATCATTGTGTAGATGTATTTAGAATGAAGTTTAACACATAATAAGCTATACATCTATTCGTCAGCCCTTGCAAGAAAAACTTGAGGTGGAAATAGTTTGAAGTGCACAATAACCATTCGAAAGGAGGGGGGAATTGGTAGGAGTGCACGATGACCTAAGAACCACACTAATGTGAACGTTTTCACAAAGATGTCCGTGCTCCCCTCCTCAGGTCCTGCCATCAACCAGTTCCAGCAGATTCAGCAAGGCTTCTGGGAGCCTTTGCTCATTGCCATCGGTTTGGCTGAGACCTACCGCGTGGCTGTTGGATGGGCAACCCCTGGAGGCGATGCTGCATTGAAGGAGTCTTATGACATGGGCAACTTGGGCTTTGACCCCTTGGGCTTGTGCCCTACTAACCCTACTGAGCTGAAGGATGTGCAGACTAAGGAGTTGAACAATGGTCGCCTGGCCATGATTGCAATTGCTGGCTTCACTGTACAAGAGCTGATTGACCAGAAGGGTATCTTTGAGCACATTAACGCTGTTTAGAATGTATCAATGAGCTCCTAGTTTCTGACTTTGTACCTGTCATGTATCATGTATCATTGCAAGCTGATTCTGAGATTAGAAGAAGCTTACCCGCAGGGCAATAGTATCACTGGTTGGCAAAGTATTCTTTTGTCACTCAATGACTTGATTAGAAATGTACTCTAGATTAAATTGTCTACATTAATTTATATGTGTAAAAGAAAATGTAAACACCTTCTTTATGCTATCCCTACTACTACGTTTTCAGCAGTCCATCTGCCTCGAAGATAGCTTGTTGATACTTCATTATACATCATTACATCATTATCCTTTCAGAGTTTCACACTTCCTGGCCTGTGCAGCAATGCGACAGGTGCAGACCTCTTCCTCATCAGAAAAAGATAGTGGGCACCTAAGGATGTTTAGAGTAGTGTGGACCCAGACCCAATCATACCAGCACCAGCTGACTAGAATTCCACTGCAGATGCGCCGCCCACTCGCCCAGCACAAAAAGGCTCAGATTCTCTCTGTCCCTGTAACACACTCAACCATTCGTCACAAATACATCCACACTGAATCATGAATAACACATACCTAAGACCCACTCCTCCTTGAATTGTGCACGGCCCCACGGCAGTACCCTACCAAAGTCCATACTTCATTGGTCCATTGCGGTTAAAGGCTGTTACAGGTTTTGGTCACATAGAATAAACCGTCCAACGTTGCTTGTGTAATAAACCGTCCAACCCTGCGTGTGCAGACATCGACCCGGAGCAGCAACAACTTGTCGGTTGGTTCGTGAACACAAACGCACAGTCTTAGGACGACAGGTAGCACTAGCATCTTTTTGCCCCCTTTTCATGTGAGTATATTAGAAGCTTGAAAGAGCTGATCTGAGTATGTATCATATGTAGTCACCACTGGCGGATAAATGGCGGTCCTATACTAATTACTAACAGCTACTTGCTCTCTCTACAAACTTGAATTTGAACTTGGTTGCATACCTTCAGCCACAAACTTGGCTGCTCGCCGTCTTCAGCAGTAAAAAATAGTATTACCTGGGAAATGTAAACGCGAACAAATCACTTCTCTCTTCTTCATTTTCTTTTTTTTACATTTCCCCCACCTCTTCATTTGAACGATAAAAAGCAGTAAAAAAAACTGTTCATATCTACCGGTATCAATGTCTCCGCAAGCATAAATGACGCACTTCACTGGGTTCAGAGTTTCGGATGTCGGATCATCGAATGCACTGATCATTTACAATTCATTGTCATCGACAGGCCATTGATGACCCAAAACAAACATCCGAGCTGGGTAGGACAATGGCCTTCCTGAAATGGGCTTTCAAAAAAACTCCGTTTTTGACCGGAGTTTTTTTTGACAGCACTTTTTTTTACCTTTCGTTTCTTCCCCCCCCCACACTTTGAGGACACTGTTTGGGGGCATTTTTACAAAAAAACGAAGTTGAGTGTTGCAATACATATGAGACATCAAGATCACTAGAATCAGCAAATTGGAGCCTTGGGTTGGGTGCAAACCCTGTATCTATCCAATTATAGCCAAACTGTAAAATGTGCCTAACAGCAGCCCCAATTCATATGTAGCTAAGCTACTTGATCACCTTAATTTAACTTGACTGGCAGGCCACATTGCAGTCAACTATCATAAAGCATAGCTGAAAAACCTGGTCATGTACATGTCACCAGCTTGAGAATAGATGTGGCATTCACAGCATAAGTTTAGTTATTTAGACAAAATAATTCCTTGACAGCTACTACTTGGTATAAGCTGCAGCATCTACAGTCCCTCAAGGAAAGGGTCCGCTTCATCGTCATTCAACAGGGGAGGCATGCCAGCAATGTCTTCATCGTCATCGGAGACAGGGTCCCTGTCAGACTCATCACTCTCACTGCCGAGCTCACTCAGCTCATCATCATCATCCTCATCTACACCAGACTCCGCCTCAGAGTCAGTCACAAACTCGTCGTCGTACTCCTCCTCGTCGAAGGCGGCAGGTAGGGTCATCAAACGAAGGAACGACAACCTGGTTGACAGCACTGAAGAGCTGCTGGATGCTGGTAGTCCCTGCTTCCCCGGGGGTAGATGACCCCCCCAGGGCCTTGGTTGACGCTAAGTCAAACCTGTCGACTCTTCCTCCCAGCATCTTGACCCTCATGAGAGTGCTTGCTGACGAACCTTGGAACGAGTTGAGTACTTGAGTCCATGACGATCAGGCGCCAAGAGCAATAACGCCCTGCAGTTCCTTGCGCTCAGAAGTCCGCAAGGGCAGCAGCAAAAGGGGGAGGGGTAGGACCGAGGAGGAGGGGAAGAGCCGAGGAGCCGAGGAGCCGAGGAGGAGGGGTAGGGGGAGAAGGGGGAGGGGGAGGAGCCGAGGAGCCGAGGAGCCGGGGAGCCGGGGAGCCGGGGAGGGGGAGGGGGGAGGGGGAGGGGGAGGGGGAGGGGGAGGGGGGAGGGGGAGGGGGAGGGGGAGGGGCTGGAGGGGCTGGAGGGGCTGGAGGGGCTGGAGGAGAGGAGGAGAGGAGGGGAGGAGGGGAGGAGGGAGGAGGGGAGGAGGGGAGGAGGGGAGGAGGGGAGGAGGGGAGGAGGGGAGGAGGGGAGGAGGGGAGGAGGGGAGGAGGGGAGGAGGGGAGGAGGAAAAGGAGGGGAGGAGGAAAAGGAGGAAAAGGAGGACGTCTGATGCGATGAGATCTCGCTTCAACAAATGCGACGAGCCAGTCAAAAACTCAAGGACCAAGGCCGGGGAGAAGCTGCTGCGAGAGGCTGCAGCGGGGTAACGACACCACCTAGTAGCTCCAACAAACACGAGATGCCAGTGAAGCTCGAGTGGGCAATGGAGTGTGCAGGCTATTCAATACTCACGGTTTCAGTTCAAATTTCTGTGGCGAATAGAGCCCTAACAGGGCAACTTGAGAAGGTAGGGAAGTGCTTTCATCTTCCTCTTCCCAAAGGGCAGTTGTTGGGAAGGTCAAGGAAGACGAAGTTTCAACTGTTCAGAAACTCGTTGGCACCACTCACCACGAAATCTACACAGCTAATTGAAATTGAAATTGTTACATCCAAGAAATATAAATACTCTAGGGACGTGAGATTAAGGACACCACAGCGTACGCAGAAGCTAGCTGTAGTCACCATAGATAAACACAGCTACTCAGCTACAAAGCTGAGTCGGAAATAGTAGGGGGCCCTGGCGGGTCCCCTGGAGGTCGGCCCCGGGGATGGGGTGTGGAACACGATGGCTTCTGGGTTTGTAGTTCAGTTGCCTAAAATTGTTACATTTCTTGTTGAATGTTGAAAAATATGACAAAATTGACCACGTGGGTACCGTATGCCAAGGTGAAACAAGTTAAGCGAGATACATTTGCTAATCGCAATTGCCAACAACTTGATCGTTTAAAAGATTGAACGTAGATTGTCATGTTATCTTTTATGTCTGGGCTTAGCATCCAATGGTATGCTTGTACATGTAAAACTTGTAGAACTGTGAGAGAGCCGTCATGTCTATGTCATTTATTGTAGCATGTGTGTGAATGCAGTTGAGGCGGATACCTTCTTTCTTGGGCTGTTTCTGATGGATGTGGAACATGGTTTACGTGTGTCTACGATAAGAGCTTGTTAGTCAGCTGTTGTGTTAGACATGCTCCAGGTCCCTAGATTGAGTCCACAGGGCAGGAGGGAAACGACACTTGAAAACACCGCGTCTACAGTCCGCAACCCTGAGTTCCGTACGCGAAGAAGTGCTCTCCGGGGCAAGCTTTCGACAGCAGGTTGGTTCCCAAAGTGCACCATTTTGCCGTAGGTATAGCAACTCCCAAGGAAGTCGAGAAGCGAAGTTGCTCTTCGACCATTGGAGTTGCTTTGCGGAAATTGAACTTGCTTTCAGACTAGCCAAATTGCTTTGCGACTATTGGACGTGCGAGGCTTTGCATGTACTGTTGTTGCGACTATTCAACTTGCTTTGCGACTTTCGAAATCCGCAGCCCTGAGATCCGTACGCGAATAAGTGCCCTCAGAGAAATTGACACAGGTCGATTCCATGCGAAAGAAGTCGGTTAAACCGTTTCTTGGGAAATGTGAAGATGTGAAGATTTGAGGATTTGAAGATGTGAAAAACAGCACGATATCGCCTAAGTATCGCTTAGGTCTGTCTCCCTAAGGGGGCCGACCAACCGGAAACCCTGGTAGGATTTCGGTCTGTCTGACTGGAACTCGCCCTCAGAATTGGTCGGTTCATACCGAACCGGACTCCCATGAAAGTTCCGGGAAAACCGACATTGGGAATTTTGGGCTCCGGTATACCGACTATCTAATACCCCAAAAACGGAATACCGATCGGTTTGTTCTACCCTGCATCCGAGAGGGGTTTTCCAACTCATCCTCAAAATAAGATATTGAAGCAACTATCATTTTATTCATACATGTACCGAACTGCCGATATATCAACCTGGCACAGTTTGCTAGGAGCGGGTGGTTTTGGTGTGTGTGTGTGGGGTGGGGGAGTGGGGGAATGCATCTCCTCCCATACGGTATGCGTTCATGTGTTCTTTGACATTATGTCGCCACCTCGCCGGTTTGTACCGCAGCGTCCTCCCACTTAACATCGGCATAGTGCTGCACCGGAGCTACTGATTTCCTCTCATTAAACAATCAAATCCGGTGTGATCAGTCGCAAGAAGATAAACAAGACTTCGTTAATTCGTTCCATGTTGATAACCGCCCGAGGGTGAGATTGCTGATCCACGAGTGCCATGCTCATGGCAACGGACCTTTCTTTCTGGTCAACGGACCCTCCCCACGTTGCGTCCTGCGACGCAGCAGACTCTTTGACGTTGCCCCTGCAACAGAGCCCGCGGAGTCCTGGACAACCCTGGTTATAACTCGATAGCTGGTAGAGGCCAAGCGGCTCTACTGGTACCGTAGTACGCAGATGGGAACTCTACCAGGGTAGAACAAACCGATCGGTATCCCGGTATTGTGTATTTGATGGTCGGTATACCGAAACCCAAAATTCCCAATGTCGGTTTGCCCGGAACTTTCTCGGGAGTCCGTTCCGGTATGCACCAACCAATTCTGAGGGCGAGTTCCGGTCAGACCGACCGAAATTCGACCAGGGTTTCCGGTATCCGACTCAGCTTTATAGCTGAGTAGCTGTGTAGCTTTCATGGTGAGTGGTGCGCATGAGTTTCTGGACAGAATTTGAAACTTCGTCTTCCTTGACCTTATGGAAAAGGAAGATGAAAGCTCTTCCCTCCCTTTTAAACTTGCCCTGTTAGGGCTCTACTCGCCACAGAAAATTTGAACCGAAACCGTGAGCATTTAATAGCCTGCACACTCCATTGCGCACTCGAGCTTCTCTGGAACCTCGCGTTTGTTGAAGCTACTTGGTGGTGTCGTTACCCCGCTGCAGCCTCTTGCAGCAGCCTCTCCTCGGCCTTGATCCTTGAGTCTTTGAAAGGCTCGTCGCATTTGTTGAAGCGAGACCTCATCGCATCAGACGTTCGGCTCCTCGGCTCACAGTCCCCTGCTGCCTTATGAACTCCAGATCTGGTTCTACAACTTTGCATCCGCATGTGTAACAGTGGCAGCCCATCTGCATTGCCAGCCACTTGACCCCTGCTGCTAGTTGAAATTCACAGTCCCCTACTGCCTTACGAAGTCCAGATCTGGTTCTAAAACTTTGCATCCACATGTGTAACAGTGGCAGCTCATCTGCATTGCCAGCCACTCGACCCCCTGCTGTTAGTTGAAATTCACAGTCCCCTTCTGCCTTACGAAGTCCAGATCTGGTTCTACAACTTTGCATCCACATATGTAACAGTGGCAGCCCATCTGCATTGCCAGCCACTTGACCCCCTGCTGCTAGTTGAAATTCACAGTCCCCTACTGCCTTACGAAGTCCAGATCTGGTTCTACAACTTTGCATCCACATGTGTAACAGTGGCAGCCCATCTGCATTGCTAGCCACTTGACCCCTGCTGCTAGTTGAAATTCACAGTCGAAATTGAAATTGAAATTGTTACATCCGTGTAATACCGTTATTCACAGGACGTGAAGTTAAGGACACCATAGCGTAAGCCGGAATAATCCACAGTCCCCTACTGCCTTGCGAACTCCAGATCTGGTTCTACAACTTTGCATCCACATGTGTAACAGTGGCAGCCCATCTGCATTGCCAGCCACTTGACCCCCTGCTGCTAGTTGAAATTCACAGTCCCCTACTGCCTTACGAAGTCCAGATCTGGTTCTACAACTTTGCATCCACATGTGTAACAGTGGCAGCCCATCTGCATTGCCAGCCACTTGACCCCCTGCTGCTAGTTGAAATTCACAGTCCCCTTCTGCCTTACGAAGTCCAGATCTGGTTCTACAACTTTGCATCCACATGTGTAACAGTGGCAGCCCATCTGCATTGCTAGCCACTTGACCCCCTGCTGGTGTAGATGAGGATGATGATGATGAGCTCAGCAGTGAGAGTGATGAGTCTGATAGGGACCCCGTCACCGATGACGACGAAGGCATTGCCGGCATGCCTCCCCTGATGAATGACAACGAAGTGGACCCTTTCCTTGAGGGACTGTAGATGCTGCAGCTTATTCCAAGTAGTAGCTGTCTAGGAATTATTTTGTCCAAACAAACAAACTTCTGTTGTGAATGCCAGATCTATTCCCAAGCTGGTGACATGTACATGACCAGGTTTTTCAGCTCTGCTTTATGAAAGTTGACTGCTATGTGGCCTGCCAGTTAAGTTAAATTAAGGTGATGTAGCTTAGCTATGTATGAATTGGGGCTGTTGTCAGGCACATTTTACAGTTTGGCTTTAAATGGATAGTTACAGGGTTTGCACCCAACCCAAGCCTCCAAGTTGCTGATTTTAGTGATCTTCATGCCTCATATGTATTAGAACTCTCAACTTCGTTTTTTTGTAAAAATGCCCCCAAACTGTGACATGAAAGTGGGTAAAAAAAACGGAAGGTAAAAAACCGAAGTGCTGTAAAAACCGGAGGTTTTTTGAAAAAAGAAACAAAAAGTGCGGTATTAAAAAATGGCCTAAATAGTGGGCCGGAAGGGTACAAAGAGAGTTCCGGTATGGCCAGCCAATCTCAGGAAGGCCTTTGTCCTACCCTGAACTCTACCGATCGAACGGTAGGATATCCAGCACTACATGGGATGGCGTGACATATCCCATGGGATATCCTACATATCGTACTGTTGAGTACCCAGCACTACACGGGGCGACATGAGTCATCCCATAACATAACTCAATATAAAATGTTCTACATGCAGATTATATCATCGTCGTCGCACTGTCATATATACATGCTCTAGTTGAACCAAGACAAGCCGGCTCTAGTTGAACCAAGACAAGCCGGTTCCACAACATCCGGGGAGTCTTCCAACCGACCCCAAGAATATAGACACCAGGAAATATATAGCTTATTAGATGTATGCTGTCCCTTTATTTAGCTGACTTGTGGAGCAGGGTAATTCAAAGCGCCCGCTTTTGCGCTTTTGAGCGCTGACTTTTTGACCCCCTCTGCGCTTTAAGCGCAGTTTTTTGCAACCCATTGTGGGCGCTGCAAGCAATTTTTGCGCTTTTTGCACTATAAAGCGCAGTTGTTTTTGTTACCAAGTGCGCTAAAGCGCTGGCCAATTTGGCCATTTGAAGTACCCTGTTGTGGAGCCCCGACCGATGCTTACCTGGAGGCACGGCGAGTCAGCCACATATCCTCCTTCCAATATAATGGGATACTAAGGCTGACTAAGCTCTAATATGTGTGCAATATATATACAATATGTATCCGGTTTAATATCACGGTCTAGTATGTGAACATTTCACAGCAGCCAGCAACCAAATTGCTGGCTTGAGTCGTGTAACAAAATTCGATTCAGGGTATCTTTAGTTGGGTATCTTTGGATCACGAGGTGTGAAGCATCACTACATCATACTGCCTGCCCATGGTTCCATACAGGTTTTCCCTAGGCATGCCTTTTACTGCCTGCCCATGGTTCCACACATCAATCTCCCTAAGCATGCCTAGCGGAGCTGTTCTTTTTAGCTAAGAGCAGCAGCTTCCAGGCAGCTCCCCTGACTGGCTATTCAACAAAACCTAATGCAACTAAGTTCACCTTGAAGCTGACACAGTCAGCTGTTCTGAACTACTGAACCATTTGGTGTGGCGCAGTGGCTGGCTCAGGGAGCTGCCTAGAAGCTGCTATAACGCCGGAAATAATAGCACTGCTAGGCATGCTCCCCCCCGAACTAACTGCCTAGCTGCCCAGTGCTCGCTTTTTTATACCCCTTTGCTGACTTCTTCTCATTTGCATCGAACCCTCCCAGGAATGCACCATAGGTAGGGGGAAGGTAGCCTTCTCCCTACTTTGGTTACTCCTTCTCAAACGCACATGGCTCACAATTCAAAAGCGAGCTCGCACAAGAAGCTGCCGGCCTCGAGCGCGACACATCATCAGCCCCACTCGGCCCCACTGTCTCTTACTGCGTATCTCGAAAATCATGTTAGCTTGCGAATATCTTGCACTTTATCCTGTTTTTCAACTACGCGGTCGAACAACTTACAGACAGGTTACTGTGTACAAAAGTACGGGTAGTACATGGAGACAAATCAGTACGCCTTGCCTTGGTGGCTTTGGTAGCCACGGTGTGCAAGTGGTAACTTGTTTTTCAATCTCGCAGTTTGGTAACACAGCGTACATCAGTACTGCAGTTCATCTTTTTGAGAGAGGATATTGTTACAAACTCAGCAAAAATCAATGCCGAGACAGAACAGCGCCGGGGCAGCTGGACAGTTTTAGAACAGTGAGGGTTTGGGCAACATACCCCTTAGAACCTGGTCCAGGAGGTCACATCAAAAAAGCGTAGGAGAGAGCAAATTAAAAGGCTTGACAACAAGCAAAGCGAACTACCAAGACAAAGAGAAACTTGCGAATTAAGTGTAAATTGTAGAAGGGCTGAGAGTTGCCGAGGTCTAAAAAGCGAGATTCTACAAGAAGACGTAACAGGACAAAAGGCACAGGAAATTCACCAAACAAACAAGGAGAGAGGCATAGAGCTCTAAAAAGGCGGCCTTACTGGGCTGTAATTTTGCAACCTAAGTACGCTAAGTCGACAAATGTGCTAGTGGTTACTTCTTGTTTTTCAATCGTCTAAGTTAGCGAATATCCTGCAGATCCTCTAATCTCACGAATATTCTGCAAGCTTGCGCTTGTGTATTTCTTGATCTGCGCGCGCGCCTGCACGGATGCACGCGCAGCAGCAGGATTTTCGAGATACGCTGTACGAGACAGTGTGGCTGATGATCTGTCGCCCTCGATGCCGACAGCTTCTCGTGGGAGCTCGCGTTTGAACTCACTTTGTGAGCCATCTGCGTTTGAGGAGAAGTGACCTAGGGGGGGCTAATTTAAGTACTACCCCCACCTTACCCCTACCGCTTCAGTTGCGTTGGTTGCGTCTCAGGACCCATGCTATGAGCCGTTAACTGGTCGGTTGCGGGTCGGTTGCGTCTCAGGACGCAGTGGGGTCCTGAAACCCCCTGGCAGGCAGGCGAGCCACGATGCCAGGCACTAAATGCACTGCCAGCCGGTGGATGTGGATGCATGTGTGTGGCTGTCGAAGCTGCTTAGGCGTAGTATGGTTTGTCTACTATAACCCTGGGTCTTTGAAACGGTATATAAGCTGCAACCGCGGTTGTCATCTGTCATCCGATCAAATCACTTGTCATCTCCCACTCACATCAAGATGTCCATGAAGCTCGTGAACAACTCTGTTGCCCGCCGTGGCGTGTCATGCAAGGCCTCTTCGTCCGGAAAGGGCGTTGAGCCCAGGACCTGTAAGTTTGTCCGTGTCGGTTTACCTCAACTTGATGGTTCCATCATGCCAGCTACTTAGGCCTGGCTCAATGCTCGCACACCCAGTTACTCGCATCTAACCCCCTCAGACCCAGCGTCCTGGATTACTGTATTTAGAGCCACCCAGATACGCTTACGCATCGCTTCCCTGCCCGATCTACTGATGGAATCGTAATGTAGTAACCATGCAGTTATTTTGGCGTCCCCGACCGAACTAGATGAAAGAGTCCGCACCCCAATCCTTCCGATCCTCGACGGCTGTGCTGCCCACCTCCCATTTGGCCCCGAAACCCACGCTGACCCGCGCGAACCAGACCTTTTGCAAATGTGTCACGCAAATCTTACCTTCAAAGATCGATCAGGAGCTAATCTGATCTCTCAACTCACCGCAACTTTCCTCGCAGACCTGAAGACCCTGCCCGGCATCTCCTCCCCCTTCCCTGATGTGTTCGACCCGGCTGGTCTGGTCGATGGCGCCTCCGTCAATGACATCCGCAGGTACGTTCGTGTGACAAGAAACTAAGTTGTTTTAAAATTAGCCCCCGTCTTCGTGTTGTATCACTTCTACATTAGTTTATGTCGGAGACTGCTTCCGTGCCATCTGTAGTGTTCCTGGTCTGAACCGGTCCCAACCTTCGTTTTCTTCGTTTTCTACTATCCTCTCCCTCTCCTCCTCCTCGCTGCGAATGCCCTAAGTTAGTAGTGGATGTAGGTAGAACGACCCCTTAGTGTACACAACTTTTGGAAATGCGACTCACAGGTATTAATGTACACTTCCACATATCCATGCCCGCTGCTGTTGGAAATCTTTCTGTATCTTGGACAGTAGTGGTCAAAAAAAAGATGATCCATTTGTTTGACTGGTGAGTGGGAGTCTAACTATGTTCCTGTACGTGGCCACTACAGGTGGCGTGAGTCTGAGCTTGTCCACTGCCGTGTGGCCATGCTTGCTTCCGTTGGATACCTTGTTGGAGAGCAGGTGGAGAACATCGATGCCTTCACCCTGTTCGAGGGCAAGATATCTGGTGAGGCAGCTAACTTGGTTACTGTTTGTGCAAATTTTTGCATCGCTGTTTAATATATTCCAGTGGTATGCATAATTAGTGTATGTATGTCGGGTGTGCTGAGCTGTAGACATTTTACGTGAATGGATCCATCCAAACCTTATTGGTCACAGTTGGATCCAAATGATGAGTGCTACATGCATAGAATTATGTCATCTTACCAGACCTTTGTTAGTGTTTACCCATACTGGTTGGTTGCACCCTTGTACTTCCTGAGTTGAAATTGAGTGCCCAACAACCATGTACACAAATGTTTGATATTTACAACGTAACCATCCCTTAACATGTACAGGTCCTGCCATCAACCAGTTCCAGCAGATTCAGCAGGGCTTCTGGGAGCCTTTGCTCATTGCCATTGGGTTGGCTGAGACCTACCGTGTGGCCGTTGGATGGGCAACCCCTGGAGGAGATGCTGCTTTGAAGGAGTCTTACGAAATGGGCAACTTGAACTTTGACCCCTTGGGCCTGTGCCCCACCAACCCTACTGAGCTGAAGGAGGTGCAGACTAAGGAGCTGAACAATGGTCGCCTGGCCATGATTGCTATTGCTGGCTTCACTGTCCAGGAGCTGATTGACCAGAAGGGTATCATAGAGCACATCAACGCTGTTTAGATTGTTCTGAAAGTGAGCTAATGAGTGTTAATGCATGTCATGAGTGTAAAGAGTGTTAAGAGTGTGAGTAAATGAGCACCGATGTTGGGGCTCTGTACCTTAGCAAGCTGATTTTAAGATGAGAAGAAGCTGAACCGCTTGACCATAGTATCCTTCCCTCTTTTTGGTTAACCTCGAGGACTTAGCCTGGACGAATTAATGTTTTCTAGATCAAATTGTGTCAAATAGTTGATTCGAGTGGAGATTGATGTAACAAGCTTTCTTTATTCACCTCTTTCTGCCTCTATCTCCAATCACTCAACGAAAATTTGAAGATTGTGTGCAGATACCCAATCATACTCACAAGCAAACAATGGTGATTCTTAAGTTATTGACAGATTATATGATGGGAGGCCTGCTCCCGATCCTGTACTACTCGAAACAAGAAAGTGGACGCTTTTCGGTATGGGGGAGTCACTAGCCCACGGCATCGACACTGCCAGTCTGAAAGTCTGAGGCAAGGACATGCCATAATGATTGCATGTTGTATTGGTATGTTCAGCAAACAACGTAGAGGCATCTTCATGTGCCCCTGTACTCCTCGTGCTTGAACTTGGTCACATTGCACGAGGCAAAAAGTTGACTTCTCGCTTTACGCACTGCATACATTGCAAGGTAAGAGCAGCGTGAAGGAAACATATTTGTATTTCATTTCCTTATTTTTATGGTATTATCAGTTCTAAACAGGAGGAGCCCAGGCCTTCAAATTTCAGTCAGGCCGATCGACCCTTTCTGAGATTGGGGATGTAACGGGGCTCGTCCCTCATTTGGTTTTTTGCTACTTTCTATTCAGTCATCCAAATGACGTTCTGAGACCACCCATGAGTGGGCCTTGGTAAGGGTAGTCTATTGACACCACTTAGGACCTTGTGCACTAAGTATCTACCCCCCCCCCCCCCCCCCCCCCCCCCGCCCCCCTCACCCAGCCCAGAGTATGAGAGGGTGAATGGCCGGGTATGGGTTGATTATGTGGGTGGGTAGTAGGGGTGAGTGGGTGGGTAATGTGACAGCGACCGCGTATGGGCGAATGTGTGTGAAAAAGTGAGTGCGGGTGTGAGTTTGTGTATGTGTGTGTATGTACCCCCCCTCCCCCCCCCCCCCCCCCCCCATATCCCCAAGGGGGGTGCAGATTTGCAGATCTGAATTTCGACTATTACACTACCGGTATTCTTATGTGGGCATTCCGAGGATGCCAATATGTGCGCCACCCAGAACCCCCAGAATCCACAGCTAAGTTTTCCAAAGAAGGGGTATTCTTCTTGACAAGAGATTGCTGATTCACGAGTGCCAGGCTCAACTGCTCATATATCGGTAGTCACATTACAAATTGCCAATATAATGTGTTCTTGTGTAACATACATATTATATCATCATCACAGTCATACATACAGGCCATAGCCAACCAAAGACAAGCTGGTTCCACCACCCGGGGAGTCGCCCCACCATCCTCAAAACCATAATATTATTTTATGTGTACATCATAGCTGTATGCAGTCCCTGAAGCGGACTTGTGGAGCCCCCAGTGGTGCCTCACTGGAGGCACAGCGAGTGAGCCACATAACCTACTTACAATAAAACACCGAAAAGAAAAACCCTGTTAGTCATGCTCTACCCTGAACTAACTGCCTAGCTGCCCAGTGGCCGCTTTTTAGACCCCTTTGCTGACTTCTTCTCATTCGCATCACCCCCTCCAAGCCGGGAATGCACCATACGGCGCAGCTCCACCAGAGCAACAATCTCAGAGCGTAGAGCCAGCCATGAACCGGTCACTGCCCTCGAATTGCATTTAGGACCATACAATGCGGGCATCCATCCAATATCTTGGATCATCTGCTCGACCGATTTAGAGCCCTTCACTCCCAGGGAGTTGGTCATGGCCAGGGCTAGGCTGATGGAGGCAGAGCCACGCCCATAAACTCCAGGCTTGGGCTGCAATGGGGGTGGGGGGTATTTTGTGCTGTCTAGTGTTGTTTTTGGGTGTGTAGAGCGTTGTATATGATCGCTTTTGTTCGTATTTCTGATTGTGTTGTTTTTTGGTACTGTTTTTAGTAGTGTTTCTGCGGGTGTTTCTGCAAGTGTTGTTTTTTGTTAGTGTTTATGTTAATGTTGTTTTGGTGTTGCTTTGTAGTGTTTGTGAAAATTAGTGCCAGCTGCCACAGGACGTGAGATTGAAGGAACCCTCCCGTTTGCAAGAACCGTACATACTGGATAATGGCTACTATGTTGGGTTTATTTAGTTTCGCAGACCACAACTGCGCCTGAGCTTGGACTACCGCACGACAGCACGGAGAGAAGGTCTCTACCTCGTCCAGCCAGCGGCAAGTCTGATTTTTGTGAACCTGGCCAGGGCTCGAATGGCAGACCCATCTGATTGATGCTGGGTTATTCTTACCACACACCCAGAGCTCTATAGAGGTAGGCTTTCACATGCGCAGTTGCTATCCTACCAGCCTTACGCTCCCATTCACGTAACTTGTGTGTTCACATGCTTAGTTGCTATGCTATCAGCCTCATGCTGCCATCCACGTTACTCGTGTGTATTTCCATGTTAGTGTTTCCATGTCTTTCCATGCATTTTCATGGACTTGCTGGTATTGCTGCTATTTCCATGTATACCTGATATTTTCACCCAAGGAGGACCCCTCTCTTACACTCACTGGCTTAGTTGGGATCATGTATTTCCATGTACTTGCTGCTATTGCTGGTATTTTCATGTATTTGCTGGTACTTGCTGGTGCTTGCTGGTATTTGCTGGTATTTGCTGGTATTTGCTGGCATTGCTGATATTTTCATGTTTTTGCTGCTATTGCTGCTATTTTCGGCGGAGCCCCACCTTCTGGGGGGCGAGAGCCCCCATATTCACCCTGTTGTCCGTCTGTCCGACCGACGAATGAGTCGAAGCCTTACACGCCAGCCAACTGTCTCATAACTAACTGGCTTCGGTCAGCTCCAACGTTGCCACCTGTCGTTCCATCTCACTCTCCGCCAATTTTCCGCGTCGCTTGCTACGCTGCCTAGGACTTGTCACCCGAGGAGGACCCCTCTCTGACACTCACCGGCTTAGATGGGATCATATATTCCTATGTATTGCAGGTATCGCTGGTATATTCACCGAAGGAGGACCCCTCTCTGACACTCACTGGCTTCGCTGGGATTAAATATTTCCATGGATTTGCTGCTACTGCTGATATTTTCATGTATTTTCATGTATTGCTGCTATTTCCATGTATCTCCTGCTACTGCTGCTATTACTCGTATTGCTGCTATTTTCACCTAAGGAGAACCACTCTCTGACACTCACCGGTTTAGTTGAGATCATGCATTTCCATGTACTAGCTGCATTGCTACCATTGCTGCTATTTTCACCCAAGAAGGACCCCTCTCTAAAACTCACCGGTTTAGTTGGAACCATGTCAGCATCGAACAAAGAAGGTACGCCAGGCTCGGGGACGTTGGCGTACTCTAGAGGATTCTTGAAGTCGTTTGCCGGGAAGACTAAGGTGGTTGGGGTTGCAGCCATGGAGCCAGACTGTGTGCGCCCTGCAGGAGTGGCTGCCTTCTTGCTATGCCCAGCGGCAGCAGCAGCGGTGGCGGCCTCTGCCTTGTACCGCTCCTCTATCTTCCGAGCCTCTCCCAGTATCTATATGGTGGGTAGGGTTTGGTGTGGGCGGGGTTGTTGGGTAGGGTTTGGTGTGGGCAGGGTTGTTGGGTAGGGTTTGGTGTGGGTGGGGTTGTTGGGTAGGGGTTGGTTGGGGGGGTTAGTGGGTTGATATTGGTGAAGTTTATTTTGTTACCGCTCCTCTATCTTACGAGCCTCCCCCAGTATCTGTAAGGTGGGTAGGGTTTGGTGTGGATGGGGTAGTTGGGTAGGAGTTGGTTTGGGGGTTAAGTGTGTTGGTGTGGGTGGGTTTGATGTTGGTGTAGTTTCACCTCTCCTCTATCTTCCGAGCCTCCCCAGTATCTGTGTGGTGGGTAGGGTTTGGTGTGGGCGGGGTTGTTGTGTAGGGTTTGGTGTGGGTGTTTAGTGGGTTGGTGTGGATGGGTTTGGTGTGGGTGGGGTTGTTGGGCAGGGGTTTGGTTTGGGGGTTTAGTGGGTTGGCGTGGGTGGGTTTGATGTTGGTGAGTTTTTTTTGTTACCGCTCCTCTATCTTACGAGCCTTCCCCAGTGTCTGTATGGTGGGTAGGGTTTGGTGTGGGTTGGTATGGGGGTTTAGTGGGTTGATGTGGGTGGCTTTGTTGTTGGTGAAGTTTGTTTTGTTACCGCTCCTCTATCTTCCGAGATTCCCCCAATATCTGTGTGGTGGGTAGGGTTTGGTGTGGGCAGAGTTGTTGGGTAGGGTCTGGTGTGGGTGGGGTTGTTGGGTAGGGGTTGGCCTGGGGGTTTAGTGGGTTGGTGTGGGTGGGTTTGATGTTGGTGAAGTTTTTTTGTTACCACTCCTGTATCTGCCGAGCCCCCCCCCCCCTCCCTCCCCCCAGTATCTGGACACAGCATGATAGACAAATAAATAATACATGAATAAATAAATAGCACGCCTTATTACGAGGCGTAAGGTTGAGTAGGCCAGTCAGTTTGCTTGAACTGGGGCCAACCACCTGCACAGCATGGTACAGGACAATACGTCCTCCTCCGTCAAGCCGCGGGCATGTTTAGAGTCCAGTAGGGCACCTTGAAAGATATAATCATCATCACCACCATCACTATCATCATGCACCACCACCACCACTATCATCACAAGCAAACATTGTTTATTGGCCCAAATGATGTTTTGGTTGTTTCATCTTCCCCAGCCTGAGGAAGATGAAACACCCATAATGCTATGGATCATCCTGGCAGGATGATCCAGGGATTTATTTTTCAAATCTGAAAGTGACTTTTTGCTAGCTTTTTGGTTTTAGTCCTCCTCCAAGAACAGCCTCCATATAGCTATTTCTGGGCGGCCCAAAGGGCTGCCCCAGGGGGCAGCGCCTTGAGATGGGGGGGGGGGGGACTGGGGGGGGGGGGGGGGGGGGGGGGGGGGGGGGGGGGGGGGGGATGATCCACAGCATTATGGGTGCATCAATGCTACCCTTTGAAAAAAATGGATAATACTAATACTAATACTAATAATACTAATAATAACAATAATGGCCTCCTCTTCCTTCTCCTCCTCCTCCTCCCAAACAATTGAATTTAAATTGTAGACCTGTCACATACTGGTCGCTCCTCCCTCACCCAGTGCCCCTATGGTTGTAGTTCCCACACTTGGGGGAGTGTGTACTACGGTACTGCAGTGTGTACTACGGCCAACTGCTTGATCTTCCTCATTTTGTTCATCACCACCGCCACCATCACCACCACCGCCACCATCACCACCGCCACCATCACTACCACCGGCATCGCCACCACCACCACACATCACCAGCTACCCACCACCATCACCACCACCGGCATCACCACCACCATCACCACATATCACCAGCTACCCACCGGCATCACCACCACCACCACCGCCACCATCACCACCACCGGCATCACCACCACCACACATCACCACCATCACTACCACCGGCATCACCACCACCACCACACATCACCAGCTACCCACCACCATCACCACCACCGGCATCACCACCACCACCACCACCACCATCACCACATATCACCAGCTACCCACCGCACTCACCAACCACCACCACATCCTCACCTCTATTACCCCCCCACCCTCAACCACCGACCACCACCCATCACACCATCACTACCGCACCGGCATTACCCCCAACCACACCACACCAATCCCCCACCAGCTACCCACCAACCCTCAACCACCACCACCGGCAATCACCACCACCACCACACATCCCCACCGCGCACCACCGGCATCACCCCCCACCACCACACATCACCAGCCCCACCCACCATCAACCACACCCCATCAATCACCCCACCACCACCGCCACCATCACCACCACCGGCATCACCACCACCACCACAACACATCACCCACCAGCTACCCACCACCCACACCACCACCACCCCACAATCATACCACATCAACTACCACCGGCTCCACCACCACCACCACACATCACCAGCTACCCACCACCATCACCACCACCGGCATCACCACCACCGCCACCCACCACCATCACCACCACCGGCATCACCACCACCACCACACATCACCAGCTACCCACCACCATCACCACCACCGCCATCACCACCCCACCCACACATCACAACCATCACCACCACCCGGCATCTACCACCACCCACCCCACACATCACCCAATCTACCACCAAGCTACACTACCCCCCACCCTCCCCCCACCACCACACATCCACCCCCCGCGCCACAACCGGCACACACCACCACCACCACACATCACCATCTACCCCACCACCATCCCACCACCGCCCTCATCACCACCACCACCACCACATCACCATCAGTAGCCACCGCCATCAACCACCACGCCACACTCACCATCTAGCTACCCACCACCATCACCACCACAGGCATCACCACCACCACCGCACATCACCATCACCACCACCGGCATCACCACCACCACCACACATCACCAGCTACCCACCACCATCACCACCACCGGCATCACCACCACCACCACACATCACCACCGCCACCACCGGCATCACCACCACCACCACACATCACCAGCTACCCACCACCATCACCACCACCACCACCGTCATCACTACCACCCGGACCACCGTCATCACCACCACCACACCGCCACCACCTGCATCACCACACCACCACCACCACCACACAGTCACCATCTACCCACGCACCATCACCAACCCACCCACATCACTCACCTCCACCACCTTCATCAACCACCACCCACCACACAATCACCAGCTAACTAACCCACCTACCATCCACCACCACCCCCGTCATCACCACCACCACACACAATCACCGTGCTACCCACCACCATCATCCACACCCACCACCATAAATACTAGTCTACCCACTGCATCACCACCCCACCACACAATCAACCAACCCCACTCACCATCTAACCCACACCACCACCACACATCACCATCTACCCCACCACCATCATCACCACCACCGGCCTCAACCACACCCAACACCTCACCACCACCACCCTCACTAACCGCATCACCCCCACCACCACACACTCCCACCACCACTACCCACACCACGGCATCACCACCACCACCACACACCACCACACCACCACATCACAGCTACACCACCACCATCACCACCCCGGCATCACCACACCACCAACACATCACCACAACCCCACCACGGCATCACCACCACCACCACACATCACCAGCTACCACCACCATCACCACCACCGGCATCACACCACCACCACACCACCACCATCACACCACACGGCACACCACCACACCACATCACCAGCTACCACACATCACCACCGGCATCACCAACACCACCACACAGCACCACCATCACTACCACCGGCATCACCACCACCACCACACATCACCAGCTACCCACCACCATCACCGTCAATCCAATGTCTTATTCACCGTCTTCACTACAGTATTATATCAACAACACAAAAAGGAACCACAGAGAAGTCGGTGTCTGAGTGTTACTGGGTTCCCAGGGTATCCTGATCACATCCCAAAAAAAGATTTTTGTAGTGTAGTTTTCCCAGGTCTTTTCGTACTTAGTACCGCAATTTACTATTCTTATATGTTGGCCAAACATGATTTCCTTAGTGCTACGTGTCATAGAATTTCAGAAGGAATTCGAATATGAGTGTGTGGATGTAATTAAGTGTATGTGTGTTAGAGTGTGCGTATGCGTGTGCGTGTATGTATGTGCGTGTCTGTGTGTTGGAGTGTGTGTCTGTGTGTGTGTTCCTCATTCTCATCTTCTATTTGCTGTGGAGTCCTAGTCAAGAGCGCCATTGTGGCTTTCTTGCGTTATATATCCTGCTGCTTGATGAAGGGGTGACGCACGGGAGGGTGAGTATGTGAGTATGTGTGTCTGAGTGCACCCGTCAGCTCTCACCGCATTTTCATCTTCTGTTTGCTTTGTGCAAGTGTGTAAGGGTGTATGTATGTATGTAAGTATGTATGCTCGAGCGTGTGCATGTGTGCATGTGAGAGTTTGTGTGTCAGTATGTGTGTATGCATGCGTCAGTATGTGTGTATGCATGCGTGAGTGCTCCTGCCAGGTCTCACCGCATTCTCGTCTTCTGTTTGCTGCGGAGTCCTAGTCAATAGCGCCGTTGTGGCTTTCTTGCGTTCTATCTCCTGCTGCTTGTTGAAGGGGTGGCGCACGAGGGGGTGGTTTGACACAGAGCCCTCGCTGCCCTCGCGTGCGATCAGCAGCTTGCGTGCTACGTAGTAGTATCGCTCTTTCATTTCATCTATGCTTCGAGCTGGCCCGCTGGCGAACTGTGTGCAGGCAGAGTGAGGGTGAATATTATCGATTGTGCTTGCTTGCTTGATCCAGCGGGTGGGTGATTGACCAAGTGAAAAAAGGTAATGATAACGCCTGGTGGGGCGTGGTGTTAAGGGAGCCTGTCGTACGCGGGTGGGGAGCGGTCTCCTACCTCAACTGGACAAGCTACCATCGCGGTTGACGACGACCTGCAACGCCAAGAGCGACCGAAGGGGGAGTCGAACCCCCGACTCTTCATTCTTTGGCAATCTGGTCTACCACTAGACCATTGTAATCGCTATGACCAAGTGGGATAATGGTAAGATGGTAGAAGCGCTCTTTCATGTTACTTATGCTTCAAGCTGGTCTGCCGGCAAACACTGTGTCGGTAGAAGGAGGGTGAATCTTATTTATTGTACTTCGTTATGTGCTTGCTTGCTTGATCGAGTGGGTGCATTGATCAAGTGAGATAATGAAAGGATGGTAGTAGTGCTTTTTCATGCCATCTATGCTTCGAGCTGGTCCGCCGGCCAACTACGTGTAGGCAGAGTGAGGGTGAATCTTATTTATTGTACTTCATTATGTGCTTGCTTGCTTGATCGAGTGAGTGCATTGATCAAGTGAGATAATGAAAGGATGGCAGTAGTGCTTTTTCGTGCCATCTATGCTTCGAGCTGGTCCACCGGCGAACTACGTGTAGGCAGGGTGAGGGCGGATATTATTGATTGTGCTTGGATGCTTGATCAAGTGGGTGGGTGATTGATCAAGTGAGATAATGAAAGGATGGTAGTATCTTTCATTCATGTCATATATGCTTCAAGCTGGTCTGCCGGCGAACTGTGTGTAGGCAGAATGAGGGCGAATCTTATTTAGTGAGCTTTCTTGCGTGCTTCAATGAGTGCTTGCTCGCTTGATCGGGTGGGTGGGCGATTGATCGAGTGAGATAATGAAAGGATGTATGGTAATATCGCTCTTTAATGTTATCTATGCTATGTTATCTAGCTGGTCCGCCAGCGAACACTGTGTAGGTAGTAGGAGGGTGAAACTGATTGATTGTGCTTGCTTCGAGCTTGCTTATTATAGTGAGTGGGTGTATGATTGATCGAGTGAGAAAATGAAAGGATGGTAGTATTCATTCATGTTATCTATGCTCCAAGCTGGTCTGCCGACAAACACTGTGTAGATAGAAGGAGGGTGAATCTGATTGATTGTGCTTGCTTGCGTGCTTGCTCATTAGATTGTGACTGGCTACTTGCACACAGGCCATCATATTACACAGTACATGAGTTTATGCATCACTTACACGCGCCATAGTATTTCAGCAATGTGGGAAACATTCTGGGACTGGTGAGGAAAGCTCTATTTTCATCGTTTTCAATATTTTCACCCCAGAGGTGGATTCACAAACCAGCACCACCGAGGATTCAAAAAGAAAGGCGGAGAAGTTCCTTCATCACTCCACATGTCAACGGTTCCGTCACCGCCAACCACTCGCGCTAGCACCAAGAAGATTTCCCTATAGATACTCATCAGCCTTAGCGCACTAACTTTCGAAACTAGGCAGTGTGGGGTTCGGAATTCGAATTCTTCGTCCTTATATATATTATTGACAACATAGGGTAAGCTAATTTCGGCACCCCCTATTCCTACATCAATAGGTGTCCATTGGAACGGCGGGGCATGCCAGCCCACTGCTAATCGTGACTTTCACTACTACCCCTGAGAACTGTGCCTGCTGTTGTGCTTGCTTGCTTGCTTGATCGAGTGTGCAGGCAGAATGAGGGTGAATCTGCTTGACTGTGCTTGACTGTGTGCTTGATTGTGTGCAGGGTACTTCAAATGGCCAAATTGGCCAGCGCTTTAGCGCACTTGAAAACAAAAAAACTGCCCTTTTGTAGTGCAAAAAGCGCAAAAATGGCTTGCTGCGCCCACAGGGGGTTACAAAAAACTGCGCTTAAAGCGCAGATGGGGTCAAAAAGTCAGCGCTCAAAAGCGCGCGCTTTGAATTACCCTGATTGTGTGCTTAATTATGTGCTTACCTTTTATTATTAGGGAGTCGGGAGCTCTATCTGGGTGTTAATAAAACTTTTTTGGCCAGCCCCCCCCCCCTTCTGTACCCCGTTGTCCGTTTGTTGGTTTGTGCGACCAACGTGCGACCGAAACGAAGCCGGATTCGTCAGCCAACGGTCTTGTAACCAACTGGCTTCAGTCCGCCACATTCCTGGTCCGCAACATAAACCCCCCAGGCTCCGCGCTTTGCGCTTCGCAAGGTTGGGGGGGCCGCGCGTCACACTGAGGTCGCACTGGAGTCTCTAAGTTTGCTACGCGTTGCAACAAAAAAGTGGGGTGGAGTAGAATGCATTACGGGCTACTGACTACCAGGGTACTACTTCTTGCAAAATTGGTCAGCGCTTTTTAGTGCAAAAACGTCAATTTGGTCAGCACTTTTTAGTGCTATAAGCGCAAAAACTGCGTGCTGCGCCCACAGGGGGTTGAAAAAACTGCGTGAAACGCGCAGAGGGGCTCAAAAAGGCAGCGCTGCCGCGCGCGCTTAGTAGTACCCTGCTGACTACTCACCTCATGAGAGTTTTTGTAAAGGAAGGATAGAAGCAAAATGTTGCAGTCTGATAGTTAATGTTTTCATCTTTCCGAACCACGGAGTGGGGCATCAAAGACCCTCGATGCTTACATTCTAGTAAAAAAACAAGGCTGCTTCTCACCTCATATCGATCAGCAATTACAGAGAAGCGCAAATCAAAGCGGTCACACAAGTCAAACAAGTAGTCAGTCTCATGCCGGGTCCAGTCACCTGAGGTGCAGAGAAGAGAGGGTGCTAGTGAGGTGATAGGTGCAGATGTAAGTGACATAGTAGTAGTGTGAAAGTGGAGTTAAATATGAAAGTAGAGGAAGGTATGGCGTCAAGTGGAAGTGGAGGTAGATAAGGCGAATCAAAGCGGTTGCACAGTCAAACAAGTAGTCAGTCTCATGCCGGGTCCAGTCATCTGAAGTGCAGAAGAGTCAGGTAGAGAGTCAAGTGGAGTTAAATATGAAAGTAGAGTAAAGTATGGCGTCAAGTGGAAGTGGAGGTAGATAAGGCGAATCAAAGCGGTTGCACAATCAAACAAGTAGTCAGTCTCATGCCGGGTCCAGTCATCTGAAGTGCAGAAGAGTCAGGTAGATAGTCAAGTGGAGTTAAATATGAAAGTAGAGTAAAGTATGGCGTCAAGTGGAAGTGGAGGTAGATAAGGCAAATCAAAGCGGTTGCACAGTCAAACAAGTAGTCAGTCTCATGCCGGGTCCAGTCATCTGAAGTGCAGAAGAGTCAGGTAGAGAGTCAAGTGGAGTTAAATATGAAAGTAGAGTTAAGTATGGCGTCAAGTGGAAGTGGAGGTAGATAAGGCGAATCAAAGCGGTTGTACAGTCAAACAAGTAGTCAGTCTCATGCCGGGTCCAGTCATCTGAAGTGCAGAAGAGTCAGGTAGAGAGTCAAGTGGAGTTAAATATGAAAGTAGAGTAAAGTATGGCGTCAAGTGGAAGTGGAGGTAGATAAGGCGAATCAAAGCGGTTGCACAGTCAAACAAGTAGTCAGTCTCATGCCGGCTCCAGTCATCTGAAGTGCAGAAGAGTCAGGTAGAGAGTCAAGTGGAGTTAAATATGAAAGTAGAGTAAAGTATGGCATCAAGTGGAAGTGGAGGTAGATAAGGCGAATCAAAGCGGTTGCACAGTCAAACAAGTAGTCAGTCTCATGCCGGGTCCAGTCATCTGAAGTGCAGAAGAGTCAGGTAGAGAGTCAAGTGGAGTTAAATATGAAAGTAGAGTAAAGTATGGCGTCAAGTGGAAGTGCAGAAGGGTCAGGTAGATAGTCAAGTGGAGTTAAATATGAAAGTAGAGTAAAGTATGGCGTCAAGTGGAAGTGGAGGTAGATAAGGCGAATCAAAGCGGTTGCACAGTCAAACAAGTAGTCAGTCTCATGCCGGCTCCAGTCATCTGAAGTGCAGAAGAGTCAGGTAGAGAGTCAAGTGGAGTTAAATATTAAAGTAGAGTAAAGTATGGCGTCAAGTGGAAGTGGAGGTAGATAAGGCAAATCAAAGCGGTTGCACAGTCAAACAAGTAGTCAGTCTCATGCCGGGTCCAGTCATCTGAAGTGCAGAAGAGTCAGGTAGAGAGTCAAGTGGAGTTAAATATGAAAGTAGAGTAAAGTATGGCGTCAAGTGGAAGTGGAGGTAGATAAGGCGAATCAAAGCGGTTGCACAGTCAAACAAGTAGTCAGTCTCATGCCGGGTCCAGTCATCTGAAGGGCAGAAGAGTCAGGTAGAGAGTCAAGTGGAGTTAAATATGAAAGTAGAGTAAAGTATGGCGTCAAGTGGAAGTGGAGGTAGATAAGGCGAATCAAAGCGGTTGCACAGTCAAACAAGTAGTCAGTCTCATGCCGGGTCCAGTCATCTGAAGTGCAGAAGAGTCAGGTAGATAGTCAAAAACAAAACAAGTATGTATAGCACACACTTATTATTTACTTAGGTTAGGGGTTGGTCATGAAAAGCACGTTTGGGTTGGGTGAGGATAGAGGAAGTGGAGTTAAGGAGGAGTTAAATATGGAAGTACAGTAAGGTATGGCGTCAAGTGGAAGTGGAGGGAGATAAGGTGAATCAAAATAAGGATGAGAAAGTGAAGTTGAATATGGAAGAAGAGTAGGATATGGAGTCAAGTAGAGTCAAGGTGGATTTAAATATGGAAGTAGAGTAAGGTGCAGAGTCAGGTGGAGTTAAGGTGGATTTAATATGGTAGTAGAGTGAGGTGCAGAGTCAGGTGGAGTTAAGGTGGAGTTAAATATGGTAGTAGAGTGAGGTGCAGAGTCAGGTGGAGTTAAGGTGGAGTTAAATATGGAAGTAGAGTACTGTGTGGAGTCAAGTGGAAGTGGAGGTAGATAAGGTGAATTGAAATATGAAAGAGAAAGTGGAGTTGAATATGGAAGCATAGTAGGGTATGAAGTGAAGTGGAGTTAAGGTGGCGTTCAAGCGGATTAAGGTGGATTTAAATATGGAAGTAGAGTAAGGTGCAGAGTCAGGTGGAGTTAAGGTGGAGTTAAATATGAAAGTAGAGGAAGGTATGGAGTCAAGTGGAAGTGGAGGTAGATAAGGTGAATTGAAATATGGATGAGAAAGTGGAGTTGAATATGGAAGCAGAGTAGGGTATGGAGTCAAGTGGAGTTAAATATGAACATATAGTAAGGTATAGTAAGTCCAGTGGAGTCAAGGTGGAGTTAATGTGGAGTCAAAGTGAACTGCTCACCATTATTGCTAATTGATTGTGATTATTCTCTTCCACTCCTCCTCGTTGCTTCTTATATATACATAACAATATATTGCATCATAAATACATAAATACGTATTATCGTATAGATTCAAGTGAACTGCTAGCCACTGTTGCCCTTGAGAATGCTCTCCCATTCCTCCTCGTTGCTTCTTATATTAATATATACATATATAGATATGTTATTATATATTATTATTATTATTATTATTATTATTATCAAGGGCGGGGGGCAACTTCAAACCAAAATGACACCATCACCCAACTTTGTAGATATCATTAAGAGGATGAAGAATCCAGTTTTATCTCTTAATTTGGCCCAATAGAAAAAAGTGCTGGTCCTCCAAAGTTTGGGGCCGCGGAGGGGGGGGTGGGGGGGGGGGTCAAGGGAAAAATCCGGAATTTTCAAAAAATTAGGTACTTTCCAGGCACTTTTTTCTAGCCCTCAGAATGACATGGGAGTGGAACTAGGGTGTTTCTCCAAGTGTTCCTCTACTGAATACCAGTCCATTTATGCTATTGCGGTTGAGATCCACCACAAATTATGCCCAGGGCAGAGGAGGGAGGGGGGGGGGGGGGGGGGGGGGGGGGGGGGGGGTCCATGGTCTCTCTCTCTCTCTCTCTCTCTCTCCACACACACACACAACGCCCTAACCAACACGTGTACAACGACGTACAGTGCGAGACCTCTAGTAGTTCACTGCTTCTTCTTTCTTGACTGACTTTTTTGACTGACTTTTTTGACTGACTTTATTTTGACTGGCTTTTTTTTTGACTGACTGACTGACTGACCCCAAGCCCCAGCCAAACAATGTAACATTGATGATGATGATTTTTTTTGTTTCAAACATTCCCAATGGTCTCTAGACCAACCTCAATGGATAAGCCTTAAAAAACCCTGGAAATGAGCCTAATTAGACACCATAACACTAAGTGGTGGCTGAGATAGTGGCTGTACAGTGGGTTCCGGAGCCGGGGGGGGGGAGGGGGGGGGGGGGTATGCAGAAGGGTGCCTCAGCACTTTCTTGTAATGGTGTATTTCACTTTTTTTTGTCCCCCCCCCCTGATTATTATTATTATTATTATTATTATTATATAATTTAGAGCCAAGTGAACTACTCACCACTGTCACCCTTGATAATGCTCTCCCACTCCTCCTCGTTGCTTCTTATATTAATATATACATACATATATATGTTATTATATATTATTGTTACTATTATTATAATAATAATTACTATATAATATAGAGTCAAGTGAACTGCTCACCACTGTCACCCTTGATAATGCTCTCCCACTCCTCCTCACTATAGCGCAACATCTGGACCTGTAGCAATACACACAAAGGAGAGTGGAAGATCATTAACGCAAACATGAAGGAAAAAAGGACAGACACAGGCAGGGAGATGTAATATGGGAAGGCAGGCTGTGGAAGGAATATATACACAAATAAATCATTCAATGCATGAAAACATGTTATGCCTTTTGATTAGGCATGAGGTCGAGGGTGCTAGCCTGTTATCAGCTTAAACACTTCAGGAGTGAAGGGACGATTTGCAGCGGCAGCACTCAGATATCCATAGCATGATGAGATAACTTACAGACTGGTGAAAACACCTAAAGGGAAAACACCAGTGGCGGGACCAGGGTTAGAGACAACAGGGTAATCTGTCTCCCTCCCGGGACATGCATTATTGTCAGCGTGAACTACTAGGACACGAGTGCATCATTGGCTTCTGAACAGATGCCAATGATGCACTCGTGTCCTAGTAGTTCACGCTGACACCTATTAGCTTCCGCTGAAGCAAACCAAAAAAGGCTGTAGTACATATGCACGTGAGGTAATGATAACGCCTGGTGGGGCGGCGCAATTGATAGAAGTCAATGGCCTAATGTGGCTGTGTCAAACTTGGCAAATGGCAGTTGCCTGAATTACTCGAGATAAAGGACCTGACCCCCTAGGGTGGTAGTACCGTAGTGGGTGACTCGGTTACCATTGTCATAGGCATAGAAGCAACCCATATCAAGGTAACGATAACGCCTGGTGGGGCGTGGTGTTAAGGGAGCCCATCGTAAGCGGGTGGGGAGCGGTCTCCTACCTCAACTGGACAAGCTACTATCGCGGTTGACAACGACCTGCATCGCCAAGAGCGACCGAAGGGGGAGTCAAACCCCCGACTCTTCATCCTTCAGCGATCTGGTCTACCACTAGACCATTATATATCACTGAAAGAGGCTATATGCACGTGTGTTACAGCCCAGGGGTGGCTAACTTGGCTAAATGAGCATGCCAAACCGTGAACTGTGCAAAGAGTACACAAGACTATACAAAAAGTCTGGATTACCATTTAACAAGCACCTGACAACCTGTTCTCGTTGAGTGTTGCATATAAGTAGACCGTGGGATTACAATTAAACAAGAGCACCTAGATTACCATTTAACAAACAATAGATAGATTCAATAAGCGCAAGTGAGATTTAAAGATGCACCTAGATTACCATTTAACAAACAATAGATAGATTAAACAAGAGCAAGTGAGATTTAAGATGCACTTAGATTATCATTTAACTAGCACCTTAACAATCACCTGATCACCTGTCCCCACTTTGTCTAACTTCGCATAAAGCAGTACGCATCATCATCATCATCATCATCATCATCATTATCATCATCATCATTATCATCATCATCATAATGAATGACTATCTATAAGGATTACTATTTATTTAAAGACAATTAGTGGTTGCCACCTTGTTGTTGAAATTTGCATAGAATTACTCCGCATCATCATCACTATCATCATTATCATTATCATCATCATGAATGACTAGTTATAAGGATTACTATTTATTTATTACAATAAAACCCTGGTAGCCACCTTCCCGTTGGACTTTGCACACAAGGAGTCCGCATCATCACCATCATCATTATGAATGACTATGCAAAAGGATTACTATTTATTCATTAAAATAAAAACCCTGGTTGTCACCTTCTTGTTGGACTTTGCATAAAAGCAGTCCGCATCGTCATCATCATCATCATCATCATCATCATCATCATCATCATCATCATGAATGACTATTTATAAGGCTTGCTATTTATTTATTTATTTATTTACATAAAAGCTCTGGTTGTCACCTTCTTGTTGAACTTTGCATACAAGTAATCGGCAGTATCATCATCACCATCATGAATGACTATTTATAAGGATCGCACGGGATGGCTACTTATTTATGAACATGAAAGCTCTGGTTGTCACCTTCTTGTTGAACTTTGCATAGAAGTAGTCTGCACCATCATCATCATCATCATGAATGCCTATTTATAAGGATTGCTATTTATTTATTTATTTACATAAAAGCTCTGGTTGTCACCTTCTTGTTGAACTTTGCATAGAAGTAGTCTGCACCATCATCATCATCATCATGAATGCCTATTTATAAGGATTGCTATTTATTTATTTATTTACATAAAAGCTCTGGTTGTCACCTTCTTGTTGAACTTTGCATAGAAGTAGTCTGCACCATCATCATCATCATCATCATGAATGCCTATTTATAAGGATTGCTATTTATTTATTTATTTATTTACATAAAAGCTCTGGTTGTCACCTTCTTGTTGAACTTTGCATAGAAGTAGTCCGCATCATCAGGCTCCCTCATGCGGCCGTTGATGTCTTTGTAGCCTTTGTTCCATCTGAACAGCCCCAGCCCATCTGACCTGGCTGCACACGGAATGAGTGGTTGGTGGGTGGTTGGTGGGTAGGTTGTGGGTGCCCCTGGCTGCACACGAAATGGGGGGGGGGGGGGGGGGGGGAGGGTGGGGGGGGGGGGGGTTTCAATTTTTTTTTATTTTTTGTTTTTGTTTTTTTTTTTTGTTTTGTTTGTTTGTTGTTTTTTTTTTTTTTTTTTTTCTGGGGGGGGGGGGGGGGGGCTGGCTGCACACGGCATGGGGGTGGTTGGTGGTTGGTGGTGGGTGACCTGGCTGCACACGGATTGGTTGGTTGGTGGTTGGTGGGTGACCTGGCTGCACACGGATTGGTTGGTTGGTTATTGGTGGGTGCCTGGCTGGCACACGAGTGTTTGGGTTTGGTGTTGGTGGTGACCTGGCTGCACCGGGATTTGGTTGGTTGGATGGGGTCGGTGTGTGACTGGCTTCACTCTGATTGGTTGGTTGGTGGGTGGTGGGTGACCTGGCTGCACATGGATTGGTTGGTCGTTGGTCGGTGGGTGACCTGGCTGCACACGGATTGGTTGGTTGGTGGTTGGTGGGTGACCTGGCTGCACACGGATTGGTTGGTTGGTGGTTGGTGGGTGACCTGGCTAGGTTGTAGGGGGTGTGGTCAGGGGGTTAGGGATGGGGCGGTTCTTGAATGGCACTTCGGGACCGAACTGTAAATAAATACATACATAAATAGTACGCCTTAATGAGGCTTGAGGTTGAGGTTTCCAGTCCGCTTGCTTGCAGTGGGACTAACACACATACACACACACACACAGGTGAATGAGGTGGTCAGGCGGCACGTAAAACATTAAGTGCCCTATTTGGGCCAAACCTTCCACGACCCAGAGACTGAAATAAACCCCGAGCCCAAACCAATGAAGCGGCCTTTTTGGCCGCCCACCCAAATCACTAACTGGAGCCTTACCTTGAAAGACACCAAATTGCTGATTACTACTTCCCCCTTTCTGAATCAAAAAAATGTTCTGAGGGCTGGGTTTGATTAGATGTGCCCTTTCCTTATATGTACGTATGTATTTTTACAGACCAGGGGTAGCCAAATAGGCAAAAAAAACTGAAATACAGGAAAGGCAGTCGACAAAACCAAACTGGTGAAGTGAGCGCCAACCAATTGTAAAAACAACCATGTAAAACAAGTTCGATGCAGCGTCGCCTGCGACGCTAAAAATTGGCGGAGAGTGATCGCGAGGGAGTGACAGGTGGCAACGGAAGTGAGTTAGTTACGAGGCCGTTGGCTGACGTGTCGGGCTTCATCACGGTCAGATGGATGGATGGATGGTTGGATGGATGGTCGGACGGACAAATGGGTAACACTGGGGGCTCCCGCCCCCCAGAAGGGGGGGCTCCGCCAAAAATAGTCTTACCTGAGTTTTTGAATGGTGTCCACTGTCATGTTGGAAAACAGGAAAGGCAGTTTAACAGAAACATGCCCTGGTGAACTGAACCCCAACAAATTGTAAACAACTTTAGTATTTTGCTTCACCTGAGACTTTGTCCAGGTTAAGTAGCAGCCCTACCACCCTACCGCCCTACCGCTGGAAGACGGGGCTTCCTTCATACCACGCCTTACCAGGCGTTATCATTCCTTGTTTTACCTATTTTATTTATATACCTACCTACCTAATACCACCATCACCAACACCATAATCATCATCACCACCACCACCACTGTTACCACCACCACCATCATCACCACCACCACCAACTTCACCACCACCATCACCACCACCATCATCATCAAAATCAAATATTTTGTTTTACCTGAGTTTTTGAATGGTCTCCACTGCCATGTTGGTTGTCCCCCCCCCCCCCCCCCCCCCCCCCTCCCCCCCACACACACCCAACCACACAAACGCACACACAAACACACCGGTGAATGAGGAGGTCTGGGGGCACGTGATCACCCCCACCCCACACACATACACACACAAGCATATACTATTTTCTTTTACCTGAGTTTTTGAATGGCCTCCACTGCCATGTAGGAATGCCCTTCGTGCTGCAATGGTGTGGTTGGTGGTTTGCTTGGTGGTTTGGTTGGTTGGTTGGTTGGAATGCCCTTCGTGATGCAATGGTGTGGTTGGTGGTTTGGTTGGTGGTTTGGTTGCATGGTGGTGTGGTTGGTTTATTGGTTGGTTTGCTGGGGTCATGTGTGTTGTGTTCTTGTGTTGTGTTTTGTAGTTTGGTGTAGTGTGGTGTGGTGTCGTGGAATGTTGTGGTGCTGAAGTGTTGAGGTGAGTGGTGTGAGTGGGTGACAGGGCTTTTCTTTTGGGATTCTCTTAGCAGCTACTAGGCAGCTCCCTTAGCCGGCCACTGGGCTACATCAACCTACTTCAGCAATTCTGGAAAGCTGATTGTGTCAGCTTCAAGGTGCACTAGGTTGCTTCAGGTTAGGCTGAATAGCTAGGGGAGCTGCCTAGAAGCTGGTGCTAGTTGCTGAAAAGAAAAACATTGGTGGGTGATGTGGTCAGTGTGTTCCACTTTACGTCAGAGATCATCAGGGATGGTTGTGTACAGGCCACTGCCTTTCTTTTCGGCTATGAGCAGCAGCTTCTAGGCAGCTCCCTGAGCCAGTCACTGGGCTAAGCCTCAAAAATCTGCAGCGCTAGAAAGCTCATTAAGTCAGCTTGTAGGCAGCTCCCCTGGTAGGCTAATCTCCCCCTGGCAGGCTGGCAGGCCAAACAACCTCCCCTGGCAGGCTGGCAGGCCAAACAACCTCCCCCAGCAGGCTGGCAGGCCAAGCAACCTCCCCTGGCAGGCTAATCAGCCAAACATAACATTGCCCTCCCTGGGGCTCTGGACGCAGCCCCCATGGGCCCAGTGCCTGAGGCCACGCCACCTGATGTTGAGCTGCTATCTGCTGCGGTGGGTTGGAGGCCTGTGTGAAGCAGCCAACCTGTGACCATGTCACTTGATGGGGCTAACCAGATGCAGGTGTGTGTGTATGTGTGTGTGGGGGCTGGGGGGGTGGGGGTGGGGGTATGTGTGGGTGTGATACAGATGCATATGTGTGCTACCCTAGTGCACCTTGAAGCTGACGTAATGAGCTTTCTAGCGCTGCTGCTTGTTGAGGCTTAGCCCAGTGGCTGGCTCAAGGAGCTGCCTAGAAGCTGCTGATTGTTGAGGCTTAGCCCAGTGGCTGGCTCAAGGAGCTGCCTAGAAGCTGCTGATTGTTGAGGCTTAGCCCAGTGGCTGGCTCAAGGAGCTGCCTAGAAGCTGCTGCTCATAGCCGAAAAGAAAGGCAGTGGCCTGCTCACAATCATCCCTGATGATCTCTGACTCATAATGGATCACACTGACCACATCACCCACCAATGTTTTTTTTTCCAGCAACTACCACCAGCTTCTAGGCAGCTCCCCTAGCTATTCAGCCTAAGCTGAAGCAACCTAGTGCACCTTGAAGCTGACACAATCAGCTTTCCAGAACTGATGAAATAGATTGGTGTAGCCCAGCGGCTGGCTAAGGGACAGTGGGACATACAGCAGAAAATGAAACATAGGAATTGTTATGCCTAGGGGTCGGCATATCATATGATGTTGACCGAAGGCGAGTATGATATCATATGATATCATACAAATTGCATCATATGATATTGTATATACATGGTAACTTTGGCCTAGTCAGACTGCCGGCATCGTATGATATCATATGATATCACAGCAGAAAATGAAACATAGGAATTGTTATGCCTAGGGGTCGGCATATCATATGATCTTGACCAAAGGCGAGTATGATATCATATGATATCATACAAATTGCAAAAATCATAATGATATTGTATATAAATGGTAACTTTGGCCTAGTCAGACTGCCCCGGCAATCGTATGAATATCATATGAATATCACAGCAAAAATGAAAACATAAGGAATTGTTATGCCTAGGGGTCGGCATATCATATATGTTGACCGGCGAGTATGATATCATAATGATATCATACAAATTGCATCATATGATATTGTATATAAATGGTAACTTTGGCCTATAGTCAGACTGCCGGCATCGTATGATATCATATGATATCACAGCAGAAAATGAAACATAGGAATTGTTATGCCTAGGGGTCGGCATATCATATGATGTTGACCGAAGGCGAGTATGATATCATATGATATCATACAAATTGCATCATATGATATTGTATATAAATGGTAACTTTGGCCTAGTCAGACTGCCGGCATCGTATGATATCATATGATATCATATTGCCTATCCCTACTTATGCCTTGCCATGGGTGTGAGATTGCAGGAACCTTCCTGTTTGCTCGCACTGGGGAAAACTGATGTGTGCCTCGCAAGCTGCTACTGCGCCTGAGCACGGATTACCGCACGGAAGCACGGGGAACGTTTTCGGCCCTTTCCAAGGCGGCAGGTCGGAAATCGTGAATAGCAACGTCGTCAAGCTGGCACTGCTGGGTACTCACCAGGCCCCCGTGCCTCATTAACATACGGCGCAATGCAGCAAAAGTATATACTGGCAACCACAGTTGTGCAGCAGCGCTGTGATAATATTCTGTACTCAGGAGAATGTATTTATGTAAGAAGTATTCATGACTCCCCCCCCCCCCCCCCCCCCCCCCCCCCCTACACACAAAACCCAACCCTACACACCACCCCACTCTCCTCCCACCCACCCACCCACCCCATCCATTATTCCCCCACCCAATCCCTACCCCCCCACCCCCCGCCTCCCACCCCCCCCTCCCGCCCCCCCCCTCTCCCCCCCCCCCCCCCTTCCCTTGTTCCCCCCCCCCCCCCCCCCCCCCCCCCTCCCCCACTCCCCCTCCCCCACCCCCCCTCTTCCCCCCCCCGACCCCACCCTACGCCTTCTTCCCTCCCCACCCCCCCCCCCCCCCCCCCCACCCGAGATCCCTCCCCCCGCGCCCCACCCCGGCCCCCCACCAAGCCCCTCTCCTCTCGGGCCCCCCCTCCCTTCTTCCACATCCCGCCACAGCCCGCCCCCCCCCACCACCCACCCCACAACCCACCCCCCCCCCCACCACCCCCGCCCCCCTCCCCAGCCACCTCCCCCCTCCCCCCCCCACCCCCTACCCTCCCTTCTTGTTCCCCCCCCCCCCCCCCAATCGCCCCCCCCCCCTCCCCCCGAACCCCACTGCTCCCGTCCCTTTTTCCCCCAGCCCCCCGTCGCCCCCCCCCCCCCCCCCCCCTCCAACACCCCCCGCGCCCTTCCTTCCATCTCCCTCCCCCCCACCCCACCCCTCGCCCACCCCGCCCCCCAACAGGCCCCCCCCCCCTCAACTCCCCCCAAGCCGCTCCCCCCCCTCCCTTTCGCCCCCCTCTCCCTCGCCCCCCCGACCCCCCTCCCCCCCCCCCCCACCACCCTACCCCTGTCTCTTCCCGAGTCCCCCCCCCCGCCCCGCCCCACGCCCCTCCCCCCCCCCCACCCTGCCCCTCCAACCCCACGCCTTCCTATCTTCCCCCCCCCTCCCCCACCGCACCCCCCCCCCCCGCTCCCCCCCCCCCGCCCTCTCCCACACCCCATCCCCCACTAACCCTTCATTCCCACCCCCCCCCCCCTTCAGAAACGTCCCCCACAAAACCCAACCCCCCACACCCCCACCCCCCCCCCCCCACCCCCCCCCCCCTCCCCCCCGCCCCATCCACTCCCCCCCCCCGCCCCCCTACCTATTTAGGTCCCACACCACCCGACCCCCCCCCTCACAACAACCGCCCACCCGCCCCCCCAACCCCCCCGCGCACCCCCTCCCCCCCCCAACACACCCCCTCACCCCCCGGCCCACCTGCATCCCCCCCCCCACCCCCCCCCTCCCGTTCTATCCCTACACAATTCCCCCCCCCCCCCCCCCCCCCCCACACAATGCCTCCACCCCCACCCCCCCCACCCCAGCCGAAACCCCTCGAAACCTCCGCCCCCATCCATGATTACCTATACCCACCTAATTTACCCCCCCCCACCACAACCAGACCCACCACCACACCAACCCACCAACTCACCTACACCACCCCACCCTCCCACCCACCCCCGCAATCAATTGATTCCCACCCCCACCCCACCCCCCCCCGTCTCCCCCACCCCCCCAGCCCTCCCTTTTTACCCCCCCCCACCCCCCCACCCCTGCGGCACCCCCCCCCTTTCATTCCCTCACCCCCTCCCCTCCCCACACCCCCTCCCCACTCATCGTCACCTGGTCTTCCCCCCCACACAATCCCCCCCTCCCTTCTCCCCCGCCTCTCACACCCCCGGGCCCCCCCTCCCCCCCCCCCCTACCCTTCTTCCCTCCCCCCCCCCCCCCCCATAAACCCCCTCCCCCCCCCCCCAGCCGCCTCCCCCCCTTCCTGCTTTTCCCAAAGCCCCTCCCCCCACCGCCCCCCCCCCCCCCCAAGCGCCCCTACCCCCGAGAAACCCGCCCCGCCCCTCTCCCCCCCCCTCCGCCCCTCCCTTTCTTGCCCAATCTCGCGTAACCCCAGAGTCCCTCGTCCCCCACACAGATCCCCCCCCCCTCCCCTTCTTCCCCTCTTCCCGCACCCCGCACCAGCCCCCCCGACACCCCTCCCCGACCACACACCACGCCCCCCCCCCCCCCCACCCCCCCTCCCCCCCCCCCCTCCCCTTCTTCCCTCCTCACCCGCACCCCCGCCCCCCCTCCCCCCCCCTACCCTTTTCTTCCCCCCCCCCATCCCCCCCACAGCGCTACCAACCCCCTCCCGAGCGGACCCACAATCCCGACACCCACAACGCCACCCGAACCACCCCAAGACACACCCGCCCCCCACCCCCCCCCCTCCCCGCGCCGCGCCCCCCCACCAAACAAATCACACCCGCCCCCCCCCAACCCCCCCACCGCCGCAACCCCGGTTTGCCAACTCAAAACCCCCCCACCAGACCCCCTCCCACCCCCCCCGACCCCCCACCTCCCTTCATTCCCCCCACCCCTCCCACCCCCCCGCGCCCCCCCCCCCTCCCCACACCCTCCCCCCCCCCCCCCTTCTTCTTCCCCATCCCCGCCCCCAACAACCATCCCCCTCGCCCCCCCGCCTCCCCCGCCCCACCCACCACACACAGGCACCCAGGTCCCCACCCCACACACCCGAGCCCCGGCCACCCACCCTCCCATCGCACTAGTTACTTACTACCTCTTACTTATACTACTCCGCCCACAGATGGTGACAAGCCCGAAGGCTGATTAACCATGTGATAAAAACAAAACAGAACAACGATTAATGGCATTCTTTCAGTAATTTCTGTTACCCAGCATGCAGCCAATGTCAAAGTCACTTGCACATTCCTCTCCCTCTTCTTTTAGTAATTAATGATGATGACAATGAGGACAATGATAATGAAAATGCTGACGATATGGCAACATAGATAACATTATGATGTAAGAAAACCCTGATGACTCACAACTAGTTTAAGGGGGGCTGGTGCACACCATAGCCTTACACACAGGCACTAGGCAAGGACCTAAAATCAGTTGCTGCAATGTTTCCCACTTCAACCTACTTTGCTTTCGGTTTTACAGCTTTGGCATCCTTGCCCTTATTGCTGCTGGCGATAAACTGCGAGGATATAATCGGATGCGAGTCGTCCAAGAGAGCGAAAGCCTCTCGGCTCATGCCCTGAGGTCTTTCAGGCTTCTTCCATTTCTCTTTCTTTTGCTTTCCATCAGCAGGCCGACCTGGGGCAGGTGTCCTCGACACGCCGAGAATATCCTTGATATCGGCCATCTCGCCAGCTAAACGCGCGCGACAATGATGGTGGACTTGCTATATTCTACGCGTCGCGCATTACAGGGGGTGGGAATGCGGAAGCTATGCGTCGAGCACTAAAGGGTGTAAGGAGAGCGGAAATTCGAAAGTTAGCAAGCTGCTGCTTGTGTCTCAGAACCAGCACGCTCACATTGGACACGTTCGGACTCGGACAGCATTCCCACGCCAGCTAGCACATATCGTACAAGCCGCAGCTGGCTTAATCCGTCATGGCAACCTCAGATTGCGAGGAAATATCTACGTTCTTTTCCGCTACATTACATCTTATCTACTTCGTCACCTTGCTGCATGATTCGATCCTCCTTGTCTAACCAGATCAGGGCAAACCCGTTGCGTCTTTGCTTTGGGAGGTCAGAATTGCGAAACAACAGAGTTAGGGTCGCCTACCCCACTTGCCCTTTCCCATCCACCAAGGTAGGAGCATGCTTCTAACATGTACCGATTTGAAGATTAATGCGAGTCTTGGGTAGGGAGATGGTGCTACCTCACCTAAGGCTGTTAGTTGCAACATAGCAGGCCTCTGACCTCTTCTTCCCACTTAGGATGACCCTGACCCCCCCCCCCCCCCCCCCCCTCGCCCTCACACACCCATCCCCACCCCCAACCCCGCACCCCCACCCCCAACCCCATTCCTATCCCCACCCCGCCCCACCCCACCCCACCCACCATAATCAGCAAACAACCATAATCAGCAAACAACCATAAATACAAGTCATCTACAAATTTAATAATGAAGATAGGAGATGCAAATTAAACAATTAGGCGAGCAGGAGTTAATCCTTCCTGCTATTATAACAGCTAGGGATCGATATTGACGCCTGGAGCCCTGTGATAAAATTCTGTAGCTGAGAATATGGATACGTAGTGTTTATGCTGCCCATGCTTCCTCCGCCAGCAGACGGTGTGAGCAGCATGGAGGCTGATAGGCGATGTACCCAAATTTTATTTCCAGCTTTTATTTCCAGCTTTTATTTCTACTTGGGACAGCAACTGCTGTTCTAGACAGCTTATTGGGTCTGCTTCGGTGCACTTGGTCGCTTTTGGTTTGGCTCCAAATCTAGTCTGGGGAGCTGACTATAAGCTGTTGCTCGTAGCTGAAGAGAACAGCCATGCTCTTGTTTACAACCTTGCATGCAATGCATCCCATCATTCCCCTCCTCCTCTCTCCCTTCCTTGGCCAAACCGCCCAGCTCCTTGGCTGAAAAGAACAGCCATGCTCTTGTTTACAACCTTCACCCCCCTTGCATGCAATGCATCCCATCCTACCCCCTGTCTGTCCAACAATCTCTGTCCAACAATCTCTGTCCAACAATCCCTGTCCAACAATCCTACCCCCTGTCTGTCCAACAATCATCATTTCCCTTTCCTATCCACCAATCATTGTAACCCTCATACCTTTTCTTTTTGGCTACGAGCGGTAGCTTCTAGGCAGCTCCCCTGACTGGATTTTGACCCAAACCAAAAGGTACCTAGTGCACCTTGAAGCACACACAAGAAACGGTAGCTTCTAGGCAGCTCCACATGAGGTTGAGGGGGCCAGCCTGTTTGCTTGCACTGGCTCCAACCACCGAAGCCTTTCCTATCAATACATAAATAAATAATATGACTTATTACGAGGCGCGAGGTTGAGGGGGCCAGCCTGTTTGATTGCACTGGGACCAACCACAAATCCCTTTCCTATCAATAAATAAACAAATACATAAATAAATAGTACGCCTTATTTCGAGGCGTGCGGTTGAGGGGGCCAGCCTGTTTGCTTGCACTGGGACCAACCACCAAGCCTATTCTATAAATACATAAATACATAAATAGTACGTCTTATTACGAGCGTGAGGTTGAGGGGGCCAGCGTGTTAGCTTGCACTGAGGCCAACCACCAATCCCTTTCCTATCCTAGTCTATGTGAGTGCTTTGTTTCACTGAAACATCTGCTTCACAAAGGCAACGTCGCCATTATCCTTCATCATGCACAGACAGGAAGCTGTTTCAGCGATACAATTGGTCTAGTGGTACACCAAATTGCTTGAATGAAGAATGGTAGGGGGTTCGATTCCCCCTACTGTGGCCCTTAACGATGCCGGTCGTTGTTAAACGCGATGGTAGCTTGTCCAGTCGAGGTGGTAAACCGTTCTCTGCCCGCGTACGACGGGTTCCCTTAACACCACGCCCCACCAGGCGTTATCATTACCACAGACATAAACAGTGGGAAAGCAAAGCAAAAAAAAGAAGTAGCCCTGGGGCCAACCACCAAGACCTTTCCCATCCAACAACCATCGTATCCCTCTCCTGTCCAAAATCTGTATGCCCAGTGTGCTACTCCAGGTTTGATCCCTCACCACCATCACCACCACCACCATCGCTCACCACAAACACCAACACCACCATCACCACCACCACCATTACCCCCCCACACCATCACCACCACCCGCCACCACCATCACTTACCACCACCCGCCACCACCATCACCCACCACCACCCCCCCCCACCACCACCACCATCACTCACCACCACCACCACCACCATCACCCACCACCAACCACCACCACCCACTCACAACCACTCCCCAGGCCCAGTCCGCTGCTCCAGTGTCCAAGCGCCTCACACATGTGAGTCTACGGCTGTTTGATATATACAGATTTCACCACGGCTTATACTATATGGCTGCTTTATGTATACCAAATTAACCACGGCTTATACTATATGGCTGCTTTATGTATACCAAATTAACCACGGCTGATACTATATGGCTGCTTTATGTATACCAAATTAACCACGGCTTATACTATATGGCTGCTTTATACCAACAGATTTAACCACGGCTTAGTATACACGGCTGCTATATAAATACAAAAGTAAACACGGCTTATACTATACATCTGCTTTATACCAACAGATTTAACCACGGCTTAGTATATACGGCTGCTATATAAATACAAAAGTAACCACGGCTTATACTATACGGCTGCTATGTACATACAAATTTAACCACGGCTTACACTTTACGGCTGCTTTATGTATACAACTTTAACCTCAAGCTTTAACTAACTAAAGGATGTACCACAAGTGGTAGCCCTACAACCTACAACCTGCAAATGTTACCACGGCTGTGTCCGTACACATTTGCATAGCTGCCCCACTTAAAAGTGTCCATACAATTGTTTGAAGCTGCCTCATGTAACGAGCACATGGGTGTGTATGTCTTTCGCTGTGTTCATAAGACTGTGTTCATAAGACTGTGTTCATGAGACTGTGTTCATGAGACTGTGTTCATAAGACTGTGTTCATGAGACTGTGTTCATAAGACTGTGTTCACAAGACTGTGTTCATAAGACTGTGTTCATACACATTCTTACAGCTGTCCCACGTAACCTTTCTCCCTTTCTCCACCTCCTTCGTCCCCAGTGCTGCAGCACCACCAGTGTTGAATCCGCTCCAAGCAATAGCATGGTGATCAACTCAGTAGGCTGAGGCTGAGGCTGAGGCTGAGGCTGAGGCTGAGGCTGCTCCAAGCAATAACATGGTGATCAACTTAGTAAACAGCGCATGCCTAGCCAATCTGCGAAAGCAGCTTGCAGCATTTAACATGTTTCCCCCGCAAAACCCACTGCCCAGGACAACACACTGAAATAACACATCACAAACGCAGACTGCTTCTCGCCCACCCACCCACTCTCACCCACTCTCACCCACTCTCATCCACCCACCCACCCACCCACCCACCCTTCCACATACAATCTCCTCCTTATGCCAACCTTCCCCCCTCCCCCCACCTCCTTCGCCCCCAGTGCTACAGCACCACCAGCGTTGAATCCGCTCCGAGCATCAGCATGGTGACCAACTCAGTAAACGGCGCACGCCTAGTGAAGCCGCTAAAACATGTTGCAGCATTTAACATGTTTACCCGTAAACCCCACCGTCCAGCACAACACAATACAACAACACAACCCAAACTTAGACTGCTTCTCACCCACCCACCCACCCACCTACCTACCTACCCACCCACCTACCCACCCACCCACCCACACACCTACCTACCCACCCACAAACCTACCCACCCCACCCACCCACCTACCTACCTACCCCCCCCCCCTCCCCCCCCCCCTACCTACACCCCCCCAACCCCCCCCCCCCACCTACCCCCCCACCTAAACCCCCCCCCCCCCCACACACACCACCCACCCACCAACCACCACCACCCGCACACCCCCACACCTACCCACCCACACACCACACACACCTCCCACACACACACACCCACACACCTACCCACCAACTCCCCACCTCCTACCCACCAACTCCCCACCTCCTACCCACCAACCCACCCACCCACCCACCCCCTCCCCCCCCCCCCCACCACCCACCCACCCACTCCACACACTCAACCTCCCCCACCCACCTACCCACCCACCCACACACCTACCCACCCACACACACCACCCACCTACCTTCTCACCTACCACCCACCCACCCCACACACGTGGGTCCACCTACCCACCCACCCCACACACACCTACCCACCCACACACACCCCCACCCACACACCCACCTCCACACACCCACTACGTGGACCCACTCCACACAACCCTACCCTACATCACCCTACCTACTCACCTACGCCACCCTAACCACGGCCGCATAAATCTCCTCCTTATTCCACCATCCCACCGCCCTCCCCCCTCGCACCTAGTCCCTCGCCCCCAGTGCTTTAAGCAACCCGCAAGCGTTGAATCCGCTCCCAGTATCAGCATGGTGACCAACTCAGTAAACAGCGCGCGCCTAGCAGAGCTGCGAAAGCAGCTTGCGGTATCCAACAACGGGCAGGGTGTACATGCGTACATCGTCCCTGCAGATGACCCCCACATGTCGGAGTACGCCCCTGACTGCTATGCACGTCGCAACTTCATCTCGAACTTCACAGGCTCCGCCGGCACTGTGGTGGTGACAGGTGACAAGAAGTTGGACTTGAACTTGAACTTGGTGGTGGTGGTGGTGTGTATGTGCGTGTGTGTGGTGACAGATGGGGGAAAGCTGGTCAACACTTCTTTTCCTAAACCACATTAA
>JACBWV010000172.1:66350-73850 GCA_013435795.1 Chlamydomonas sp. ICE-L | reverse complement strand
TCAATCTATAGTATGCCTTATTACTCAGTACTAAGGCCTTACCACGAGGCATGATGATGAGGGGGCCGGCCCATGTGCTTGCACTGGGGCCAACCAACAGCGCAAGATTGTAAATCTGATAGTTTTATCTTTATGCTGCTGCTCAGGTTGATGGCTTGCTGGCAGAGCACTTGCCTGAGGCTCTTGAGACACACACACACACACACACACACACACAGACACACACACACACACCGCAAGATTGTAAAACTGATAGTTGTTTTCTTATGATGATGCTCAGGTTGATGGCTGGCTGGCAGAGAACTTGCCTGAGGGTGGCTCTGTCGGCATTGACCCTTGTCCCGCATTATTGTAATACATCAATGAATAGTACGCCTTATATTACGAGGCGTGACGATGAGGGGGGCGGCCGGTTTGCTTGCACTGTGGCCAGCCACCAATGCAAGATTGTAAAGCTGATAGTTGTCTTCTTATGATGATGCTCAGGTTGATGGCTGGCTGGTAGAGAACTTGCCTGATGCTCTTGAGACACACACACACACAAACACACCACACACACACACACACACACACACACACACAGAGACACACACACACACACCGCAAGATTGTAAAGCTGATAGTTGTCTTCTTATGATGATGCTCAGGTTGATGACTGGCTGGCAGAGCACTTGCCTGAGGCTCTTGAGACACACACACACACACACACACACACACACACACAGAGACACACACGCACACCGCAAGATTGTAAAGCTGATAGTTGTCTTCTTATGATGATGCTCAGGTTGATGACTGGCTGGCAGAGCACTTGCCTGAGGCTCTTGAGACACACACACACACACACAGAGACACACACGCACACCGCAAGATTGTAAAACTGATAGTTGTCTTTTTATGATGATGCTCAGGTTGATGGCTGGCTGGTAGAGAACTTGCCTGAGGGTGGCTCTGTCGGCATTGACCCTTGTCCCGCATTATTGTAATACAACAATACATAGTACGCCTTATTACGTACTTAGGCCTTATATGAGGCATGACGATGAGGGGGACGGCCCGTTTGCTTGCACTGGGGCCAACCACCAATGCAAGATTGTAAAACTGATAGTTGTATTATTATGCTGCTGCTCAGGTTTGATCACTAGCATACAACTTGGCTGAGGGACACACACACACACACCACACACACACACACATTCCACAAGATTGTAAAACTGATAGTTGTTTTCTTATGATGATGCTCAGGTTGATGACTGGCTGGCAGAGCACTTGCCTGAGGCTCTTGAGACACACACACACACAGACACACACACACCGTAAGATTGTAAAACTGATAGTTTTATTCGTATGATGATGCTCAGGTTGATGACTGGCTGGCAGAGCACTTGCCTGAGGGCGGCTCTGTCGGCATCGACCCTTTCGTCCACACTGTCAGCAGCGTGAAGCAGCTGAAGCAGAAGCTAGAGGTGGGTTGTAGATGCGGTAGAGGAGGGGGGTGGAGGAGGAGGAAGGAAGGGACTTTTGTTTTTGGTGCTGGTGTGTGTGTGTGTTTGTGTGTGGATGCATGTGAGTGTGTGTGTGTGAATCACCTGTGTTTAACAGTGTGACGCAGCTGAAGCAGAAGCTAGAGGTGGGTTGTGGATGCGGTAGAGAGGGGGAGGGTGGGGGGGTGGAGGAGGAGGAAGGGGGGGCATTTTTTTTGGGGGGGGGCGTGTGTGTGTGTGTGTGGATGCATGTGTGCGTGTGAATCACCTGTGTTCAACAGTTGTGACGCAGCTGAAGCAGGAGCGGGAGGCTGGGTGTGTGGATGCGGTAGGGGGGGGGGGGGGGGGGGGGCGGGGGGGGGGGAGGAATTGAAGGAGGCGGAGAGTGGGGAGGAAGCTTTTGGTGGTGGTGGTGGTGGCGTGTGTGTTGAATGCATGTACGTGTGTGAAGCAGCTGGAGCAGAAGCTGAAGGTTGGTTATGAATGCGGTAGGGTGGGGGTGGGGGATGGAGGAGGAAGAAAGAGGAGGGAGGAAGAGGGAGGAAGGGAGGGCTGTCTAATATCTGACGATCTAATATCTAACGATCTAATATCTAACGATATAATATCTAACGATATAATATCTAATGATCTAATACCTAACGATCTAATAACTAACGATCTAATATCTAGCAATCTAATATCTAACGATCTAATATCTAACGATCTAATCACTAACGATCTAATATCTAGCAATCTAATATCTAACGATCTAATATCTAGCAATATAATATCTAGCAATATAATATCTAACGATCTAATATCTAACGATCTAATATCTAACGATATAATATCTAACGATCTAATATCTAACGATCTAATATCTAACGATCTAATATCTAACGATCTCATATCTAACGATCTAATATCGATCTAATATCGATCTAATATCTAACGATCTAATATCTAACGATCTAATATCGATCTAATATCTAGCGATCTAATATCTAACGATCTAATATATAACGATCTAATACCTAACGATCTAATATATAACGATCTAATATCTAACGATCTAATATCTAACGATCTAATATCTAACGATCTAATATCTAACGATCTCATATCTAACAATCTAATATCAATCTAATATCAATCTAATATCGATCTAATATCTAACGATCTAATATCTAACGATCTAATATCGATCTAATATCTAACGATCTAATATATAACGATTTCTAATCCCTAATAACCTAACATCTAAGATCTAAACGATACTTATCTAACGATCTAATATCTAACGATCTAATATCTAACGATCTAATATCTAACGATATTTTTTCTAACGATCTATTATCTAACGATCTAATATCTAACGATCTAATATCTAACGATCTAATATCTAACGATCTAACGATCTAATATCTAACGATCTAATATCTAACGATGGTCATTGGGGTGGGGGTGGCTGTCGCATTGTCGCCAGTGGTGCTGAAAACCTGCATGTACACAGAGTGCCTCCTGTTAAGTTACTGATCGGGCCTCACCCCACACCACCACGTGCGCATCCATCATGTTTCGTATTTTTATCTGTTGTGTCCGCTGTTTTTTTCATTGTTTCCCCCACTGTTCAGGCGGCTAACAAGCACCTGTTCCCCCTTCTTGAGGGAGGCACTCTGGTGGACACTGTGTGGTCTACTGAACACCTCTCAGCCCCCACCACACACAACACACCAAGCACCCTACACCACGCATCTCACCCCACACCCCACATCCCACCCCTCCTGTGCACATCCATCCTGTTAAGTGTTGTTTGCACTGTTTTGTCCACTGTTTTCCCCACTGTTTCAAACTATTGTTTCCACACTTCTTCCACTGTTCAAGACCCTGGTCCCCCATCTCAAGGGAGGCAATCTGGTGGACAAGGTGTGGGCTACTGAGCGCCCCTTACCCCACACCCCACACCACACACCACACATCTAACCCCACGACCCACATCCCACTCCCCACCCCTCCTGTGCGCATACATCCTGCTTAGTGTTGTTTCCACTGTTTTATCCTCTGTTTTGTCCACTGTTTTCCCCACACGTTTTCCACTGTTTAAGCGGCTAACAAGCCCCTGGCCCCCCTACTTGAGGGAGGCAATCTGGTAGACAAGGTGTGGGCTACTGAGCGCCCCTCACCCCACACCACACACCACACGCCCATTACGACACACCCACCTCACTCCCACACAACCTAAACCCAACTCCTCCACCCCTCCTGCGCACATCCATCCTTCTTAGTGTTATTTCCACCATTTTCGCACTGCTGTTTTCACGGTTCCCCCACTATTTCCCCCACATTTCATCCACTGTTCAGGCGGCCAACCACACAACCAAACCCCAAACACACATAACCACATACCGAACATGAATACCACACCCACACCACAACAACGCACACACCACACACCAAGCACACCACACCACACACCACACACACCAATCCTCACCACACACCACACATGACACACCACATCCCACATCCCACACCCCACACCCCACCCCTCCTGTGCACATCCACCCTGCTTAGTGTTATTTGCACTGTTTTGTCCACTGTTTTCCCCTCTGTTTTCAAACTATTGTTTCCTCACTTCTTTCACTGTTCAGGCGGCTAACAAGCACCTAGTCCCCTTACTTGAGGGAAGCAATCTGGTGGACAGGTGTGGGCTCTGAGCGCCCCCCCCCCCCCAACACACAACCCCACCCCACCCCACACCCCAACCCGCTAACCACCCCCACCGCCCCCCCACCCCCCCCCCCCCCCCCCCCCCCCACACCCCCACCCCACCTCCACCCCCCCCACCCCAGCCCCCACCCCAGCCCCACCCACCGCTACCCCCCCCCCCCCCCCCCCCCCACCCCCCCCCACCCCACCCCACCCACCGCTCCCCCCCCCCCCCCCCCCCCCCCCCCCCCCCCCCCCACCCCCCCCCCCCCACCCCCCACCGCATCCCCCGCTCACCCCACACCCCCCACCCCCACCCATCACCGCTCACACCCCCCATCCCCCCCGCACCCCCACCGCATCAACTCCCCCCACCCCCCACCCACCACCGCTCACCCCCCCCTCCCCCCCCTCCCCCCTCCAACGCTCACCCACACGCTCGCCCCCCCACCCCCACCCCCCACCCCCCCCCCCCACCCCCCCCCCCCCCACCCCCCCCCCCACCGCTATGTGTGCATCCATCCTGCTGATTGTTGTTCCCACATGTTTCCACTATTTTCACTAATTTCACTATTTCCACTATTTTTCACTGATTTCCCCAGTTTTTCCCACTACTGTTTCCACACTCTTTCGCTGTTCAGGCAGCCAACAAGCACCTGGTCCCCCTTCTTGAGGGAGGTAACCTGTTGGACAAGGTGTGGGCTACTGAGCGCCCCTCAGCCCCCACCAGTCCTGTGCACGTCCATCCTGCTGAGTGTTGTTCCCACATGTTTCCACTATTTTTCACTGATTTCCCCAGTTTTCCCCACCATTCCCCCCACATGTTTTCCACTGTTCAGGCAGCTAGCAAGCACCTGGTCCCCCTACTTGAGGGAGGTAACCTGGTGGACAAGGTGTGGGCTACTGAGCGCCCCTCAGCCCCCACCAGTCCTGTGCGTATCCATCCTGCTGAGTGGGCGGGTGAGACAGTGAGCTCCAAGCTCGAGCGCACTCGGAAGGAGATGAAGGCTGGCAAGGCAGAGGTCCTGCTGGTCACAGCTTTGGACGAGGTAAGGAAGTCCAGCTGGCGGATATGTGGGTGGGTGACGGTGTGTGGTGGTGTGGGTGGGTGGGTGAGACAGTGAGCTCCAAAGTTAAGAGCACTCGGAAGGAGATGAAGACAGGCAAGGCTGAGGTCCTGCTGGTCACAGCTTTGAACGAGGTAAGGGGGTCCTGCTGGGAGATACGTGTGTGGGTGGTGGTGTGTGTGAGGTGTGTGTATGTGTGTGGGGGTAAGACAGTGAGCTCACTTGGAAGGGGTCCTGCTGGTATATATGTGTGTGGGTGGTGGTGTGGATGGTGTGGATGTGTGTGCACATGTGAACACACTTCAAGCTTTACTCTTCTTGCTTTAGGTTGCCTGGCTGTTCAACCTTAGAGGCAAAGATGTGAAGAGCAACCCTGTATTCCTCTCATATGCCCTGGTGGGTATTGATGGCAGTGCCACACGCACACACACACACACACACACACGCACACACACACACGCACACGCACACGCATACACACACACACATACATACATACACGCACACACACACATACACACACACACATACACACGCACACACACAAATACACACACATGCATTCAAACAGTGTCCTTGCGTCCCTCTTGTTGCTCCACTTTTCTTGCTTTAGGTTGCGTGGCTCTTCAACCTTAGAGGCAAGGATGTGAAGTGCAACCCTGTGTTCCTCTCATATGCCCTAGTGGGTGCGGATAGTACTGCCACACACACACACACACGCACTCACGCACACACACACACACACATGCATTCAAACACTGTTCTTGCTTCACTCTTATTGCTTCAGGTTGCCTGGCTCTTCAACCTTAGAGGCAAGGATGTGAAGTGCAACCCTGTGTTCCTCTCATATGCACTAGTGGGTGTGGATGGCACTGCCTCACTCTATGTGGATGCTGCCAAACTGCCAGCCGAGGTGATGGCACATCTCAAGGTGAGTGTACAGAGTTGTGGGTGGGGGTTTGTGGGGGGGGAGGTGGGTTTGTGGGGGGGGAAGGTGGATGGTTGTGTGGGGGGGGGATGGGTGTGGGGGTGGGGGGGCGGGGGCAGGGGCAGGGGTCCCCAAAACAGAGCCCAAAAGGGGCGTTTAAGTGGAGTGAACTGAAGGATAAGGATGTGGATGCTGCCAAGCTGCCAGCCGAGGTGATGGCGCATCTCAAGGTGAGTGCACAGAGGGCTGGGCGTGGGTTGGGTTTGTGGGTGGTGTGGTGTGTTTGTGCGTGTGTGTGTGTGTGTGTGTGTGTGTGTGTGTGTGTGTGTGTGTGGGGGGGGGGGGGAGTCCTAATACACCGCCCAAAAGGGGCGTTTAAGCGGAGTGCACTGATGGATAAGGATGTGGATGCTGCCAGGCTGCCAGCAGAGGTGAAAGCGCATCTCAAGGTGAGTGTGCAGAGTTGTGGGCGTGGGGTGGGTGTGGGGATGCTGCCAAGCTTCCAGCCGAGGTGATGTCGCATTATAAGGTGAGTGCACATGTGGGGGGGTTAGGTGGGTTTGTGGGTGGCTTGTGTGTGTGGTGGTTGGTGGTGGTGGGGAGGGGGTGTCTAGGGGGGGGGGGGGGGGGGGGGGGGGGGGGGGCCAATACACACACCAAAATCAGCGCTTAAGGGGAGTGCTCTGAGGGATAAGGATGTAGATACTGCCAAGCCGCCAGCCAAGGTGATGGCGCATCTCAAGGTGAGTGCATAGAAGGGGAGGGGGGGGGGGGGGGGGGGGGGGGGGTCAGGCAGAGAGGCAGAGGGTTGGAGGGTCGGAGGGGTCACATCCTTCAGATAGGCTGAGTAGGCACTCACTGTCACAGAGGCCTCCTGAAGCATAGCATGGGATGGAGGGGTTGAGGGGCGGAGGGAGGGTTGGAGGGGCGGAGAGATGGAGGATGGAGGGTTGAAGGTGGAGGGGTGGAGGAGTTGGAGGGGCCACATCCTTCAGATAGGCTGAGTAGTCACTCACTGTCACAGAGGCCTGCTGAAAGCATGACGTGGGATGGAGGGTTTGAGGGCATGCTTTTAGGAGGACACAGTCCACACACACTTGGCACCACCACGTTACTTTCAGAAGGCCTCAGTCACCATTAGTGACTACTGAGCCTATGTAAAGGGCATGAACCCTTTGTCTCTCCAACCCACAATCCTCCAACCCGCAGCCTCTCCGCCCCTCCCAAACGCCTTTTCCTTTCCTCACCAACCCTTTCTCTCTCGCCCTCCCCCGCCCTCTGCCTCAAACCATCAGGCCCTAAATCCCCTTACCCTCAAACCCAACCCCAT